>BQNB010056871.1:0-38472 GCA_026074375.1 Tanacetum coccineum
AAATTTGAGTTTATAAAGCTAAGTTTTAAGGCCCTTGTAGGTTTAATTTGATAAGTGATCATGTTTTTGTAAACTGTTGGCATTAGATCATGCTCATAAGCATTTCTAGCTTAAGTCTGTTCTAGTTAAATTCATTGCTCATTTTGCTTTAGCTTTAGTATTTTAAAGTTGTAGAAGCAAGTACCTTAGGTCTGCATAGGTTAGTTCATAGTTTTGGCTTTAAAAATTGCAAACTGCATCAGCAGCTAAAACAGTCAAATGACCCTTTTTCAAGATCAATTTTCAACAGGTAAAAATAGTTTTTAGAATTTCAAATTTTGTTCACAAGTAGATTTTAGATAATAGTATATCTATTTCAGCTTATTTTGCTTTTAAAAGTTCATTAAGCTATCTGTTTTTAAGATCAAAATAAGCAATTTGTCTTTTCATAATTAAAAGTGAATTCAGTATATGCTGAGTCTTTAAGCAGTTTTCAACAAGCTTTTTCTCCTTGTTCTCTTGATTTTCAAACTATGTTTCAAATGCTGATTTGAGTAGTCTTTTGTATAAGCTTTCTAGAAATATAAGTTTCTTTGCCATAAGGTTCCTTTTACCTGCTTAAAATTAAGCTCAAAAGTAGCTAAGTTGTCTGTTTGGATTTTAGTTTTCAATAAAAATGCTTATTTTAATATTCAATAAAAATGCTTATTTTAATTTCTCAGCTTATTGCTTTTTCTTCTGCTATTTCCTGCTTAGTCTAGCTTATTAGGGTAATTTCAGATTACTTGTAGCTTGTTTACTTGTAATTTAGCTTATATCAGTTTTTAAGCTTATTAAGTTTTGAATAAAAAGGCCAAAAAGAGTTAGAGTGTTTTCTGTTTGTTTAAGCCATTTATAGCTTATTCCTTTAGATTCAGAAAATATGTTTTCATAAAAAATGTTCTTAATTAGCTGATTTAAAAGTTTGCTTTTTAAAGTTTTAAAAAATAAAAAAAGGGAAACCAAGGAAGTCAGGGGTGAGCAAGGCTCGAACCCCTGACCTCAACCTAGTCTCAACCTTTATAAGCCTCAACACACACACCTCTCACCAACGTGCCCTTGGGACTTTTACGTCCTAAGTTGCACCCTTAAACCTTTTAACACCTTTTTGAGCTCTTTTTAGCATAAGCACTTCGAGTGCTTATTTTCTTTTTCCTGGCTTATTCTTTTTAGCTTATTCGTAGGACTTATTTTTCATACAATCTTTATAAATTTAGTAATTTTTAAGAATTTTCTTAGAATTTTTAGTCAAAGTTTAATATTTTTCGTGAATTAATTTTGTTAAAAACTATAAAAAATCATAAAAAATAGAAAAATAATCAAAAAAATAATTTTCTTTTTTATAAAATTTTCTTTTATCATATTCTAGGATTAGGTTTTAAAATTACTTTCGTAGGGTTAATATTTTGTGATTTCACTTTTTAAAGAACGGAATTTCGTTCCCGTTCTCGTTTTCTTTAACTTTAGCTTTAATCACCTTCGGTTTAGAATTTCCTTAGCCTTTTCTTTTTAAATAGTTAAATAGGATTAGAAAAAGTTTAGAAAATCATTTAGGGTTTAATTTTAGTTCACTTGCTTATTTGTCGCATTTTTCTTAATGCATGTTAATGTTTTTCGTAGTTAGTTTTAATCATGCCTTTATTTGATCACTATTAGGATTTTAGAAAAAAATCATCTTCGAACCAAGTCAAGTCATTGTCCAAATAACAAACGAGGTCTCAATTTCATAAGTCTTTGGGAAAACGACCCGGTAATCACTTACCGGCTTACGTATTATATTTTCGTGTGATTTTTCTTACTACCTTTGTCCTCAAGGGTAGTTTAGGAATTTCATCATCGTTATATTATTATACGTATTAGAATACTAGTAATCTTTGATATTATACAAGAACTAGAGAGAGAAGTGGGTTGGAAAGTTTCTAGAGAGAGAAAGTAACATGGAATGGATGATAATATTATATGTGTGTGAAAATAAGAAAAAAAAATTTTTTGATATCAAACCCCCAACACCCTCTCCAAGGCATGGATGTGGGTATATATTTACTTCATAATGGCTGGCCATAGGCCTAAAGGGCTTTCATGGGCCTTGGGCCAGGATAGCTTACTAGACTAATCATATAAAAAAAACTCACGGGCCTCAAGACTATTACAACTTTGAAGTGACCGATACTTTTATTGTTTCCAACAATCTACCATAAGGGTAGGTTCACTCCAATTTACAAAATTTTAAACTTAGCGCATTTCAATACTTTATCTCATAGTCTTCAGCTTGTTAAACTTGACTTTCTCTGTGGAATATGGTTGTTAGTAATCTTTGATTTAGGCTCGTGCTTGGTTCTTTATCTTTACTTGTAGGGAGATGTGATCTTGAGCACTGTGAGATCATCAACCAAGCATAATCTCGTTTCGCCATCTTGTGACTTGGTCATATTGTGATCTTGTGACTTCTGAACCGACATGCTCATACCATTCTTGATTTGTTGACTTGGAAAGCTTTAATGTTGCATCTTTCTTGAAATTCTTTAAACTTTAAACATTTGTCTTTTGAGAGACGTTCTGGTATCAGAGTAGAGGAAGTCATTGAAAACATGTACTTGAGCTTGCATTGGGGATGTCTTTATGTTTTGCTCGGTCGGCGTTATGAGCATGTGGTTATGAATCTTGTGAGTCAGCTGGAATCAGGTACCTTCACCACCATCTTTAAGTATCATGCATTAAAACAGTTAGCAATAAAGCGAGGGGACGAATATGGCTTTGTCATTCGCCCGTGTTTGGTTGGAGTAACCTTCGAATCCGTGAGGATCGACCTGTGATCAGGTAGATTCAATTTAAGAAGAATCTCCTTGACAAGATTTCCAGCTGAAGTATAGAATCTTTCTAACACATTTGCATTAGATTCATCAAACTCAGCATGTTTCCATTATCGGAAGTCTCTCAAGCAGACAGCACGATATACAGAGTGACCAGTGTGTTACTATCTCACCGATTTGAAAATAGAATCGATTTGAAAATCAATAAAGTGTCACTTTGCTAAAAGTGGTTTTGTGACAACAATCAAGTATGTTAATCATTTCAAAAATTCTTCATCAAATCGTCAAATTCATAACCTGGAACAAGTTTGATTTCTGATAGAATCGACATCATTCTTTCCAGTTGTCACAAGTTTGATTCGTATAGAATCGTACAAGTCACCTACCATGAGCTTGTTTGATGTTGGCTCAAGTAGGATTTCCATCTTCATTGTGAATACTTAAGTATCACTCAGATGTTCTGGCAAAATCACAAGGATAATGCGTAGGACTCTTAATATATATCTTGTAATTCACATTGTGTGACTTAGCAAGCAGAATTTGACAAGTGTCCTAATGAGATTTATAGATGATCTCTTTTGGCTCTAGACTCAATAGTGCACTTTGATTTTAGTGATCGGAGGCTAGAGCAGACTGCCACCTTTTCAATATCAACTAACTCGGAGTGAGAAAGTCAATAGAAATGCGTGTAATCTCTGTGAGAAATGAAACAAGAGTCTTTTGAGAGACCTTGAGTGGCTAGGGAGGGTTGTGCATAGCGTCACTGGGTCCATGACAGTCTTCAATGTCAGACAACACCTTAGTGTTTCTGACAGTTTATGTATTGACCCGGTTTCTGCCTAAGTGTATGGAGGGCTTCTTTCTTTACACCCTTTATCCTTACATTTCTTTTTCATTCTTCAACCCCTTCAATGCTTACCCAGACTTCATTACTAACACCTTGTTGGGTTTGTTCCAGTGTTAGCTCCATCTCAGTCGGCATTATTCCCTTTTCTCACTTTTTCTCCCTTTTATCATACTAAGGACTCTCTACTACTACTAGTGGATATCCCTGGGTAGATCCCTACGGTTCTGGCTGGATCATGGGATTTGAATACCTATGCCTAACCACCTTATATCTCCATAAATTTAATAACATGGCCGATCTTTTGGGTATTCCATCACAATCCTTCAAAACCATTGAAAATTCAATCAAATTGTTTGATATAAATATCAAAAAAGATTTACACTTGAGAGCTTTACATTATCACTAAAAAGGCTCCCCCATTACATGTCTTTCGATATCGTAGTACATGCTAAGTGTAGAGTGTACTGAGTCTATTTTATATGATCACATTTCGATACTAAGTTAGGATTCTGTTTATCTAATCACCATTACTACCTTATCCAATAATGTTAATTTTTCCCCCTTGCTATTTTTGATATCAATTGATTAAAGTCAGGGACAAGATGTTCCAGAATACCTTATAGGAACATTTTTAAGCATCCCCCTCAAATTATGAGGGATATGTAAGACAGTTCTAAGTACAATAATTTGAAATTTTTGATTTACTAAAGTAGATTCATGACAATTTTGCTATCGAGCACTCCTTATTATCACCATAAGTCTACATACATATATAATATTCACATGTTTATTATGTATAGGGATTGACCTTATAAAGATAAGGACAACATATGATAAATCATATGGTCCTTTCAAGCAGCCGAAGGTCTCCCCCGTACGGTCTTCCTCCTACAAACTTCTCCAAGCTGCGCATCAACCTTCTATCTCTGAGCTTTCTGTCAATGGCACTTATCATCACCCGAGCTCTCCTTTTGTATTGTGGACTCCATCGTCTCTTCGGCAAATAATCCATCTGAATTCCGGTAGCAAATCATGAGGAGTTTGTAGAACTGGTTAAGTGTGTAACACCCCTAAATAAACGGTGTGGTCGCACGGAATGTATTGTCCGGGAGCGTTCACTTATAATACAATAGCACAATATACAAGAGAAGACCTCTAGATGTGGCGTTTGACAAGTAATCTAGTTGTTTCTTTGAAATTGATTAACATCTTGTCCAATTATAGCATCAACACTGAAAAGCTTGAAAAATAACCCAACGAGATTTGATCATTTGTATGTAAGTAGAAATCCATGAATGAAATCTTGTCAATTTAGACTCCAATGCACATCAAGTAAGCCAAGCATCTAATTCACCTGAGAAAAACATGCTTAAAAGTGTCAACATTAAAGTTGGTGAGTTCATAGAGTTTTGTAAGTATAAATGTAAATGTTGGAATCCAAAGATTTATAACTTATGTATGACCATTTCAATCCTTATGATAATCGCCAAAAGTGTAAGAGTAAATGTAGAACCGAAAGAGTCCAGTGTTTATTGCTTCGCCGCAATATAATGAAAAGTGTTTAGAAATTAGTAATGTTCAATAAGTAGTATGGACAGTGAGGTCGTTGATTTTCCAAAATGTATGGGTCTACTATAACAAATACAGTACCACATAAATAATATCTACTGTAGCACTAAGCTCATGACACCGAAGCTCGACATATATGTATGCAATTTAATGCACAAAAGGTGCCCGTGTAGATGTTCAAACCCGGAAACATCCAAATTGTTCCGACATGTATGCATTCGTTGTTTCAGTACAGT
Organism: Tanacetum coccineum; assembly: GCA_026074375.1. Lineage (NCBI taxonomy): Eukaryota > Viridiplantae > Streptophyta > Magnoliopsida > Asterales > Asteraceae > Tanacetum > Tanacetum coccineum. The sequence continues at coordinate 5,481 of BQNB010056871.1, forward strand.
CGAAACTAGTGAGAGCTACTCACCCGAACAGGGATGTCAATCCTAAATAGATCTATTTATACACTCGCGCTTCCTCAACCGGTCCTCCGGTCAAAAATTTAACAGTTCATGATAATGGGCAGTGGTGGGTTATGTTACTTAGGCAAACACGTAAACAGGAGATGATAACCGAAAACACTTGTGTCCAATAAAAATTAACTGTTGTATTCGTAAATAGCTTTGAGTACTTAAATCCATAAGTAGAAAAGAGTAACTAAGTTCCACTAGCCTAGGATGATGCGTTTGGGTTTTCCGATGAATGATTATGCCAACGCGACACGTTGATAAAAGATTTAGATTTAAGGTTGTAATAGTTTGGTGGTTGGTTAAATAAATAAATCAAAAAGTAAGTAAAAGCAAAGTGTGTAATATATTCCGTATATATTACATAATGAAAAATAACGTTGCGGTTTATCTTAACGGCTATGACCCACTAGCCTAGGATGATGTACTTGGTTTTCCGATGAATGAGTACGTCAACGTGACACGTTGATAAAAGATTTAGATTTAAAGTTGTAATAGATTGGTGATTGGTTAAATAAATAAATCAAGAAGCATATATAATTCATAAGGTGAATCATATAACAATGTATGTAATATATTCCGTATCTATTACATAAAAAAAATAAGTAATTATATAATTCATATGGTGAATTATATAATAAGACAAACAATCAGATGAATAATTTGAAGTATATAATACTTTGCAAATATTGTTTAAGAAGCGTGAGTAAATGATTAAACAAAATAATTCGACACGTTTTAAAAAATCACCACTTAAATAAATAAAAAGCTCTTAGCATAAAAGTAATCGTACGTTTTAAAGTTACAAATCATGTACACTATGTTTTTAAAGCTTTTACAAAGGTTATGATGTTAGTTTCTAGTTGACAATTATAAAATATAAAATAATATTTTATAATCTAGTATATTGTTTCCTTGCGGTTTGCTAAATAGTTATCCCGTTTGTAAAAGTATAGTTCCCGGTTTGTTTATCCGGTTATTGAAATATTACAAAATTTAACAATCTTAAAAATATATAATTAGACGAAATGGAAATAACAATTTACACATTTATTTAACCTTTTAAACCACCCTTATGATCAGTTTTGATATATAATAAAAAGCATGATGATATATTTTTTTATATCGATCGTTATATAACCAAACGCCCCTATCTTGTACTAACCAACCAAACGCACAAAATCTGCGTTTCAGATAACCCAACCGTGGTTTTGCTAAACCCCAAACGCACCCCTTTCGCTGTGAGATCCAACCAGATGCACCCTAGTTGTATTTCTACCAACCAAACGCATCCTTATCTTTTTCCCAATAAGACCAAATGCAGCCATCGTAAGGCTTGTTTACAGCCAACCACCGCACAAAAACCAAACCCCTTACCGCTATAATGCCAAACGGCGCCCTTATCGCTATTCTACCTAAACCAAATGAAATGCGCCCATGGGTCCCCGAATTCTATATCCAACCCGACCCGACGCAATCGCTAATCCTAATCTGCTGCGAGCTTCCACAGAAACAATCACGCCTCTTTGTAGTGTTAGCATGAATAAACAAACACACCCTTGCTGCGTTTTATAGCAGCCAAACGCACCCTGATTTATAGAAAACCAAATGCACCTATGTTGGCTGAGAATCAAGCAAACGCACCTTTTGGTGCTTGTCATGGCCAAACGCACCCTATGTTGGGTGGCTGTTAAACCATCGAAACCAACACCCTTTACAGGGCTGCTGTACAGCGAGGCGGGCACTCCTCGGTGCAGTTTTTATCAAAACAAAACGCACCCTTTGGTGCTATGTTCAACCAAACACGCCTTTGGTGGTACCATACAACCCAACGCACCTGGTTGGTGTTGAGACAACCTAGACGCACTGGTTCGTAGTAAAACAAATTTAATATACGTATTATAGTATTAATTCCGTAAGAATTCCTTGCCAAAATACTTCTCAACCAAGAGAAATATAAGGTAGAAATCTCACAAAATAAAACACAATTTGTATATTTTTATCCGGGAAGTACTTATCCTCGGGTCGTGTCCCAACGAAATCGTGAATTGAGAATTTAGGAATGATTCGGATTCGAGTTTAGAATAGTAAAGAGATTTTTGAATTTTTGATTAAACTACAAAATATAATAGCATGAATTAAAAACAATGAAATAGCGCGAAATTTAAATGCACAAATACGTAATAAACGCGAGCTAAAACTGAAATTTAAAAACTAAGACACGAATTTTAACAAATTTTATATCTAAAAATCACAAATTTAAAATGAAAATTTTAGGAAAAAGAATTAGAATTTTTTTATGTATTTTTGAATTTTTTATGAATTTTCTAAGATTTAATGAATTATCAAAAATAAACTTTTTCTAAAAATTAACACTAAAATTTTTCTTTTATTTTTCAAAAATACTAGATTTAAAATGAAAATTAATGCAAAAAGAATCAAAATTTTTCAACTGTTTTTCTATTTTTTATGAATTTTCTAAGAAAAATGAATTAACTAAAATCTATTTTAATTTCTAGAAAATACAAAATTAATTGGAAAAATATGGAAAAATGGTTTCTATAAACTTCAAAGGTGCAGAAATTTAAAAACACAAAAAGCCCCAATTTTTATTAACTAATTGACACCTAATTTTATCAATTAACTAAAAACCCTAATTTTTATAAAACTATTTTCTAAAATATTAAAACTATTTATTTGCCTAGAAAGAACAGGGTAGGAATTGTTAAAAAGGAAAGTAGAGGATAGGCGGGTGAACTTGGGAAAATTTACACTGCAATACAAACGAGTAACCCTAAACTATGAGAAAAGAACCAAATAGACCCCGCGATTGTGGCTTATTTTGCTTATTTAAAAAATGGTTTTCAGAAAAAACTCAAAACTACAAAGTTACTAAACAGCTTATTCCCTACAACTTTAATAAAGACACTTTGAACTTTTGACTAAAGAATAAGCTGAAAAATAAGCAACTAGAAACTGTTACAGAAAGTGCTAGTTAACTAAGCTTTTTGGATTTTTGCTTATAGAGAGCTTATTACTTAATGAAAATGAAAACTAAAAGATTATATATGTAGATTAAGATGGGTACTAAAGATATCTAAACAAACATTGGCTTGATATTAACAAATTTAAAAAGAAAATCTAACTGAAAAAGTGCTTGTTTTGGCTTAAGCTGTATTAGGCTTTTTCAAATAAGCTTTACAGCTTATTTCTAAACTTTATAAGCCAGAATTTTGAATATGAGCTATCCTACTTTCATTGAATCAACCTAGGTAAAAGGTTTTCCAATATATCAACTAGAATTGAGAATTCACATTGCAACAGGCTTAAATCAAATTATGCTATTAGGCTACTTATGACAGCAAGAATAAGCTAGTTAAAGTGCTTATTATTGAAAACTAAATGATGAAATGATATAAGCTACTGGTATTCTAAAAATATACTAAATTCTAAATTCTAAGACCTACTTATGCATGCTCAAAGTAAATTTAAAAATTCACAAGCAACAGCAGTGTAAACTGCTGTTTGCTGATGCTTTGTGCTAAAAACTAAAATGCCAGCTAAAAATCCTTTACCTAAAAATTCATTTACTTACTCACTTCTTGCAAACAATCTTACACTAACTAAAAATGAATTCTAAATTGAAATTGAACCAATGTATTCTAAATCTATTTATCAAAGTAGAAACTGTCCTGGTGCAAATCATGAATTTTTAAACTCTAACTTTTGATTAACTACATAAAACTAAACTCTAACTTCTAAAAGCTGATTGAATCCTTGTTATATAACCTAACTCAACTAATTGAAAGGCTTTGGCAAAGTATAGTTGACTTTAAAAGTCAAATTGAGCATAATCCAAACACTCCCTTACTATAAGCTGTCAACACTTATTGAGCTTAAAATCTATATAAAAGCTAAAACAACTGAAACTTTTTATCTACTCCTATTAAGATCCATCTACTTAAACTATTTGAAAGCTAAAATTTACAGCTTATTAGTTTAAAAAGACTAGTTTCTCTCCTAGCTATTTCCTATAATTTTGACAGAATTGTAAAATTATGAAGCCTAAATGAATTTTTACTTAGAAAGTTTAACACTACAACATCTATAGTCTAATCTTAAGCAAAATAAGCAGGATTAAACAATTGATTACAAATGAATAAGCTAGAATGAATTAAGCTTTTTAAATGCTAAAATGAAATTGAGAAAGTGAAACCTGACTTTTTGGAGTCTCAGAACTAGAGCCACTCTAGTAGAGTGAGTGGCTCAAATCATAAACCTAATTGGCTTCCAAAGCCTCTAAACCTTAATAAGCTTGATTTGAGCTTATTGTCCTTTGTACTTCCAAATTGAGCTCAAAACTATTCAAGTGTCCATGATTTGAATGCAAATTGATAAAGGTAAGTAAATGACTAGCTTAAGACAGAATTTTAACTAAATTTTAGCTTGTGAACAGTAATAAGCTCAATTGAGCTTATTAAGAGCTTATTGATTGAAAACGACTTCAAATTGAAATCAAATGAAAAGAACACTTGTAAACTGAATTGATATTGCTAAAATGATTAAGTACAAGATTAGAAAAGAAGAGTACAAGAGCTTTAAAGCTATTTAAAAGACTTGAAAGAAAATTGCTTAATATTGAAGAAAATTATAAAACTGAAAATTAAAGTAAAAACAACAACTGAAAACTGAACCCTAACAGCTCTATTTATAGAGAATAGATGAAGAGGAGTGAGAAATTCGTGAAGCTTCCATTCAATCTTGGCCGTAGATCATTTTAAAACAATTTATGGCCGTTGGATCATTGGTGTGAGGTGTCCTGGCCAATCAGGTGTTGCCACGTGGGCGTTTATGATTGGAGAGGGTTTATGAAACTGTAGAGGAAGGATTTAGAAACGAGTGAGAGGATAGAAGAGACTATTTTTATAAAATATAAAACATAAACTTTATATTTCGAATTTCAAATATATATATAATGTCATAATTAGGGTTTCTAATTAAACAAGTAATTATAATCATTTTAATTAGGAACCTTGCACCATTAATTTACCAAGTGTTGTACCATATAAATCACATGTAATTAGTCCTCTAATTGTCCATGTCCTTTGTCCATATGAAATCATCAAATACTTTAAATGACTTGAAAGTAAAACTAGGTGGTGATTAACTAATGCAACAATTATGTAAACAAAAGAAAATAATCAAATGAGTAATGAAAACTTTAAATAGACCTTATAGGAACCAAGTAGGATGATGAACACGAGATGTAAACCTCAATCAAGCCTTTAAAACCAAAATCCTAATCAAGAAAACCCTAAATATGTTTTCTTGATAAATCCTTGCTAAACCCGAATCCAAGCTTCCCAACACCTTGAGTAGTCTTAGGTAGTCTTAGGATGAACACTTGAATGCTTGGAATACCTTGAATGCAAAAGAAAAATGAAACCCTAGAAAATTAAGGTGTGCCGTGGGTATGTAGCTCAAAAAGAGAGAGTTTTGCTTTGATTTGCTTATAGAATGAGTGAAAGGATTATGGTGGACTAGTTACTTGCTTTTATAGCAACTTGTAAACCATGGAACTAGCTAAATGAATACCATGGGAGCACATGGTAATGGAGTACAAGTGTAAGAGCTCTCCTCCTCCCTAGGAGGAGGGTGCGGCAAAAGAGGAGGGGGGAGGTACATATGACAAGCCAATTACTAGAAACATGGTCCAAGGTACAAAGATGTAAGGATTTCAAGTACTTATGGAAGACTTAATAAGGTTTAAAGGATTTATTTCATGAATAAAACCTTAGGTCCGGTTCTAAAGTGATATAGGAGAGAAAAATAATTAAATTTTGAGTATTGGGTATAAACGTGGGTATTTGTTTAAGTGTAGATAGGTAAAGGTGCTTCCGGGTACGACCGAATGTAATTTATTGCGAAACGTAAGCGTTTTACGTAACCAACAAAAATAAATTATGAAAAGTTATAAATTATACTCCTAATAATCATATAACACTTGCTTGATGTAAACTTTAATTCGTTTGATGTCCGTTTACATTGATCATTGATTTTTAGTTTACGCGATTTAACTATAAGATAATAATTAAAAGCGAACGCGTAAAACTCTAAAAATAAATAATGGAATTTATTAAAGTTGAAAATAACCTGAAAATGAGAAATGTTACACCAAGTCTTTAGTGGTTATAGGTTAAGTGGAATCACGGGTTCTTAGAGGTGGATTTCGATGGCGGAATATCGTAGGAGGTAACTCTTGTTTGTAAGCACTGAACTGTGTGCATATTGATGAAGTTAAGTGTAATACGGTTTATAGTCCACCATAAGGATTATACTAGGAATAGTATATGTGTCATGGATTCGCAACTAGGCATATGGAAGGACTAAACCCGCTTCCCGAACCAGTATATACAGTGGTGTCTCTTTCTATATCTACTTATTGTTCTCATTACAATGTAGATTAGTACATCGCTCGGTTCTTTTGAGACTTGAAGTTTTATAAACTTCGAAGAAGTCAATAAAACCGTATTCACCCCCTACGGTTCTTTAATTGGTATCAGAGCAGTTTACTCAAGTTTTCAAGCTTTAAAGCCTTCCCGAGAAGTCGCTTCAAGTTGAAAACTTCTTTTTTCAAAAATTCGAAATCCTAACTCAGATTTTTGAAAAAGTTGAGTAAAGATCCATGGATCAAGAGAACCGTAAGTCTTTGGGAAGATATACAAGCCATACTGAAGATCACTACAAAAGAAGATCCAAAGATCACTCTTGAAGAGTTCTAGAGTTATAGCAATGAAGACGATCATGAAGAGACAAATGAAATATGTCTTATGGCCTTTGGATCTTAAAAGGTACATCTAAATATTTCATGTTCAAGTAAAGCTTTAAGTATATAAAACCTAGAAAATGATAATTTTGAAATCATAAAGTTAAATAAAGATTCTATAAAAAGGATTAAAGCTTTATTAATAGAAACCGAATTTTACAAGATGAAACAAGTATACTCACTGATAAAGCAAATAAACTTAAAGTTAAAATTAAAACGACTAAGGATATCAAAGTTAAAGAGGTGATTAAACCATGCTTAAGTTGTGAAGAACTTGCACATACGGTTAACTATTTGAAATGATATGTCTAAACTTCAAAACAAAACTTTTAATTTTTCAAAATTAAAAAGAAGTAACAATACTTTGGATGACATGACATGTCAACAAATAGCACCACTTGATAAGAATAACTTGATTAACTATCTCTCTAAGTCTATAGTTCCACAACCAAATTTTGATAACTCCTATTGTCTTAAAATTCCCATTCTAAGTAAAGAGAGCATGAAAAAATTTTACAACCCAATCTCACAAAGTGCACCTAGCTCGTTCAACAAATCTAAACCTAAGGTTTTTCACAGTCAAATAATCTTCTTTCTAAAACCTCGACCAGCATCTCAAAGAAAATATCACTCTTATAACAAACCACATCATATTCAAGCTCATAATTCTTTTTATCGGAGAGACAACTCTTACTCAAACCAAGACTATCATAAAACAAATTTTCATTAAAGAAATGAGCCTTATTTTCAAAACATTTCTCTACAAATGCTCTCAAAGTTAGGTCTAGAGACAATAAGTATCTTGCTTTAAGACCAAAGAATGTATAACTTGGACATGTTTTATGCTAACCTCAATGGACAAAAATGACAATGGGGACCGAGAGTTTGAGTTTCATGTTTGTTTTATAAGCATGTCAAAATCATCATCCTCAACCGAATTTTTGGAATGCCAATATCACAAACAATGAGAAATATCAGTAAAGGTAACTCCTTTTTAAGTTTTAGCAGAATAATGCATAAGATTAATAAGCACAATTTAGCTAACTCTTATGCTTACAATATAAACAACATCACTAAATACATTTTCTGTCGTGCATCCATAATAGATCACTAAACTCTCTAGCATCGTAGATTAGAATATATAGACATGAGGATAATTCAAAACCTAGTCTCAAAAGGGCTTGTTAGAAAACAACATATGATAAAGTTTATTAATTATTTTTGTGACATTTGCAAATCAAAAACTTAAGTCCATGCTAGCCATAAATCTATAAAAAAGTGTTTTCAAGTAACATGGTCGTAATATTGTTCACGATTCTTCCTGTCAAAATACCCAAGTCAGTGGTATTTCCTCCAGAATGCCTTCCAAAATCTGAAACCTTAAAAGGACCGATTATTTACCTATTTCGAGGCATAAAATGGCACGATTTATGGGTTAAACGACCCCCTGAAAAAGATGTATAAAATGACACCTCATCATATTAATTTTTAATACCCACACTTGAGATTTGCTTGACCTCAAGCAATGGCTTTTCATACCTAGACAATAGCAAAAATAAGGTCATTTTACCTACTCTTTAAAAGATATTTTTAACAACACAACTTCTAAGACCTTGGTAATTAAAAGCACGTGAATTAAAATAAAAAAAAAAAATAAACAGCACCTCTCAAAAGTGTTTGGGATACTCCTCTTTCACTCGGTGTAAAATAAATTATAACATAGGGAAATAAAAATCGAACACACATTACCTGTCATAGCATTATAAAATTACCAAGGCTTGGTAAAGGATCAAACCTCCACCGCTAGGCGCAAGCATATTCAATTACATCTAAGAGGTCTTTTTTAAGGGTTGTGGGGGTAAGTGTAAGAAACATATAATGGATACTGGAAACAGATTGGATACATTTAGTGTGCTTTGGTGAATTTGGAGTGGGAAGAGTTGGCCTAATTATTTGCCCGAATACACGTGTGTTTTGAGTTGTTAACCAAACTCGGACGAAGAATACAAACTCTACACAACTTTACATCAATCTCTTTCTTTTTCATTCTTAGTTTTTTAATAACATAATACTCAAAACTTAGGGTTTATAACACGTACCCTACACTTGAGCTTTTACATGATTGATTTTTACAATCTAACTAATACCCGATTTGAGGTGGATCAAAATAACATTGAGACACTACCATAATATATGTGGGGTTATTGACTTAACTTTTCTTCCCTATTCTATTCGCAAGAAAAAATACACCATGAATCCCTAATCGTCCTAAAACCGTACCTACAAGGATAAGGACTTAGCAACCGTGTACTCAAATAATTAACTTGGGTTAAAACAATAATGTACTAAAGGTGAGTACATATAAGGTGGGCTAAGGCGATTTGGGTGTAAAGATTAGTTTAAGGGTGACAATGCTCTTTATTAATAATCTAGAATCCACCAGAAAATTACGAGAACCATGAAAAAGGATTAGGCTCGAGGTTGTACTATGGTAACCTGTCACTAAAAAGTGAGAGCATGGGCAAGTGTGGTTGGAGTAGGAGGAGAGAGTAGGAAACGATAATCGGACGGAGATACTCAGGGTATGATAGAAAGGGGAAGCGAGGTAGGATGAGTCATATGATCGGTGTGACCATCATAACAATTACAGGTTTAAAACATGGGTTAATCCTAATGCCTCTTATCTAGCAAATCCTAATACTCACTATGTGGTCTCGAGATGCATCACAAAAACAAGTTCTAGAATTTAATATACTACCGATACACTCATATAATTTAATACCGATCTTAATGCTCCAGAAAAGGCGACGAAGACCATAAGTACACATCTGTAACGACGGAATAGACACATGTGACTGCTCACTCCTTAACTCGAGAAGGCTAAAGGTATAAACTATCTTAGATATCAATAATAAATACCCAAATTCTTAAAGATCTAAAGGCGAACCTCACATTTTTAGGGTGGAATTATGAGGGTTTTGAGCTAGTCATATAAATTCCTATCCATGAGATGCTATTAATACTTGGTTTTCGTCAGTATGTGTCATAAAAAAATTTAACTTTAGGTAAAAATCACCTTTTTATGCTATGTTTCGATATATTACTCATCATTTTAAGGACAAAGCAAATGGAAAATAAAAGAATAGTTTCTAAGGCTTATTTTCCCCCTACACTTAAGTTGAACATTGTCCCTAATGTTCTGTAGAAGTACCCGTAAAAACAAATTAAAAGGAAAAGAAAACAATGAAAAGAAACTAGTACTCCCCTGGTTTGCTCATTAATGGAGAAGAAACATGCGATAATTGGTTAAAGCGTCATCCAAGAATCATCTAATGAAAACATCCTAAGATCTTCCAAGCTTCTTCTCATCAAATATAACCTGTAATCAAAGACAAAGACAACTACACCAAGCGTAAAATGTGCGATATACAAATATACAATGTGAATTTAAGGTTGACTCGATAAAGGAGTAAAGATAGGATGAGAGAATTGTTAATCTCATGGTTTTGTAGGTTTACAAAAGAATAGTACGTATTTTAAATGCTGTACAAGTTACATTTTCAAAATAATTAAAAACTTTAAGTTTTCTGGACCTGGGCGTTTGACGCCGTTAGGAAAATCCAGACCCCGTCACAGGTGTCGTGGTGACGGCGTCGCGTGTAAATCGTGACGCCGTCTCCACGTTCTATGAAAACAAAATTTTTGTTTTTGATGAAAAATTTCCTTCACTTGATTCCATAAGTTAATTCCTGTATAAATGGCTGCATAAAACCTGAGTTTTGACAATTCAATCATATGACTCGAAACTGACGCTAATTAATCTAAACAATTTATTTTGCATGTTTGAATTTGGTTCTAAAAACCGGATAATTCCCCTACACTTATTTTGTTGAAAAATACCTTTGATTGCAAATAGGACGAAGTTACCAACAAACAAAGCATGATTACAAGATAATTCAAACATAATAAAACAAACGATAAAGAATTAAAACACACAAGACACTCCTAATATGTGATAAAAGTAAATATTAGGTTGCCTCCCAAAAAGCGCTTTTCTTTATTTATGAGTCTTGCAGCTAGACTCGAAGTCACACGTCCTTACGTGACTTCGTGAATGCTCGCGTGCCCATGAATGAGCCATTCCTTCATACTTTCATTCACTTGGTATTCGGGACCTAGGTTTAAGTAGTCTTTGTACATAAATTTATTCTTTTCATGAGGGTGCCTAAGTCTGTTCATTAAATCATTTTGGCTAAGTTCCAATAGTGGTGGGACCTTAGTCCAATTAAAGTTCTTGAGCCTAGGTATTGTACGTGGCATCCTATATGTGTATGTGTCGAATATTTTAGTGAATGAGACCAATCCTTTAGCGACGTCATATTTGAGCTTAGTGATTTTTCTAAAGGGTCTGCCCATCAAGACTTCAGCCATGTCGCTCATGATAAACTCTCCTATGTCTTCTAACATAACAAAATCCATGATATAGGTGAAACTCCCAATAAACACGTAAACATCCTTAACGACGGCAACTAGGTTCTTTCCCGTCCCCTCTAGTCCTTTTACCATTATTGTATTGTAGGCTTTACGTGAGATAATATTCATTGGTAAAAAAGGGTCGAGATAGGCAGTAAACTTCCTAAAGCCTATCATGCATTCGAATGCTAGGTCATCCCTATCCAAACTATTAATTATTCTTTCTCGACATAGTGTCCCTGCGTTTTCGTACTCAATTAGCTCATTAAGAACTTCATCATCATCCGAGTCATTGTCTGAATGAGGAAAGGGGGAAACAAGGGGTGTATGTATCACTTCATCATCGGACTCAAGGTTATTCATATTGGTCTCATTAGGTTGATTGGAGAAGTTGTTAAGAAATTAGTCAATACTCTCTAGGCGAGAGTCAACAAAGGCCGAAATCACATGTAGCTCATGGAGCTCTTGGTCAATTCGTGCGCGCAACGCAGCTGGTAGGACAGGACGATTATTGGTAGGTGGTGGATTCACATTCTCCATGATGAAGAGTGGAATAGTTAATGGAAATTACGAACAAACACACAAAGAAAAGATAGACTACGAGAAAGCTAATATGCGAAAATTAAAGTCTTACTTGAAAGGATTCAAGCAAGTAGAACTAAGCTAAACTATGATCAAAACCTAACTATTCCCCACGCAGCGACGCCAAAAACTTGTTGCGGTTGTCGTAAGGGACTTCTACAAGAAGTTTTACAACTCCCTAGGTAGTGTACCTAATCGTTGTAGTGCAATATAGGCAAGACTTGGGGGTTGTTATCGTTCTCTAGGGGAATAGGTTGGGAAGGCTTAATCACGGTCTAACAGAATTCTAAGGGCCAAGAGAAATTCTTTTTTGTATTTTTTATATTTATAGTAAAGCAGTAAAATCATATAATTGAGAGTGTATTTGGTTTTTAGCTATTTGAACTAAATAATAAACTAAGCACTGTGATAACAAATATAATAAAAATTGTGTTCATTTAATCATGTAAAAAATAAAAAAATAATTTTACTCCCTAATTGCATCTCCTAGTGTTGTTGATTTGTCCCACTTAGTGAAGATCTATGTAATTATTTCTTAAGTAATGAACGAATTACACGAATCCGCCGTCTATAAAATCCGTTAATAGCAACGCAACAAGTAATGTAGTAAGGAGACTATTACGGAGGCCCCTAAGAGTAATTAAATGCATTTGAAATAAATTAGAGTGGATCAACCAAATAAGGGCAAGATAGTATAAAAGACTGTTACCCCTACCCTATGGTATCCTTTCTACACAATCATGTTTTCCTAGACATATCAACAACAATACAGACAAAAGCTGGTTTTCTAAGACCTAACATGCATATTCATCACAAGAAGCAACACCACTAAGATCTACATTCTAGGTTTCATATAATCATAAATAAACACAATAGAAGGTTTAGCCAAGCATGTTAAAGATAAAGTAAGAACAATAATGAATCAAACAACACATACACATATTGAATGATTAAGATAATCTTACTTGATTAAAACTTGAATTAAAGGAAGTACAATAGGGTTTCGATGCCCTAAAATCGTCCCTAACAGCTGCTAAACGAACTAGGGTTCGTCGCTTTCTTTTACTCTAAAGCTACACACTCTTAACCCTAATTTCGGGTTTGTATATATAGGAAAATCGCTGCGACGGCGTCGCATTTAAATTGTGACGTCGTCGTGAAAGAGAATATTCTAGATAATGGGCTGGGTCGTGCATTCTGACGCCGTCTTGGTAAGAATTATGACGGCGTCATGTGTAATTTGTGACGCCGTCTCCAGCTGCTGAGAACATAATCTTGAGAGATGTTAGTGTAGGTCCGTAGTCTTGTCCGTTTCTTCTCCAAATGAGCCCAAGTAACGTGTATTTCCTCCAAATGCCTTCGAAATGCTGAATACCTGAAAAGGAACGAATAAGTACCCATTTTGGGCATAAATGAACGTTTTAGGGGGTTAAACGACCCCGAAAAAGTGTATAAAATGACACCTCATCATGGAATCATCCAACGTAATTTTTGATGAAAACATGCCAAAGGGTCTAGATGATAGGATAGAAGAAATACGTATCAAACAAATATCCCTCAATAGTATATATATATATATAATACATACACATAAGCAAAGTATCATACAAATTATTCTTAGGAAAGAATAATAAGTAATCAACACGGGTATCGTTCTCCTCGGTGAGAGGTGAATGGAAATTCACGTTCATGTCACGAATCGAGCTTGATTATCATTAAAGATTTGATTTTGGATTCTAAAACTAATAATGCAAAGGGAAAACCACATAAAGGCACGCTAAACTAAAAATTAAAGCAATTAACAAATCGTAACGATATTTAAAACGAAAAACAATTTAAAATCAAACTAATTTACCAAATAAGACGCAATAAAACTCTAAAAACTCAAATTGCAAATTTCTTAAACCTAAATGTATTAAACTAAATTTTCAGGAACAAAAAATATTTTTTGGACTTTTTTAAACTAATTAAAACTATTTCTTAAACTAAATAATACTAAAAATGAAATTAAAAATACTAAACTAAATCCTAAAAATTCATAAAAAATTTATAAAAATTCTATAATCTAAAAAGAAGGTCTATAAGGAAAAATCACGAAATAAGCTGAAACATATAAGCTATTAAAAATAAAATAAGCTGATAAACTAAAACTAAAGTGCATTTAAGATATTAAAGAAACACAAATATAATGAAAAAGTCCCAAGGGCGCTTTGGTTAAGGCATTGGTGTTGTGAAGGAGAGGTCACAGGTTCGAGTCTTGTGACTGTCCCTTTTTGGAAAACATTTTTTTTATTTTTCTTTTTGAAAAAGCTATAAAATAAGCAAAACTAAGAAACTTTAATTAAGAAACTTTTTGCCAAAACTTATTAATAAGCTAGAAAAAGCAATCAAAAGTTACAGCTTATAGTTAAAACTGCTAAGCTTGAAATTGAAACTGTTTGGCTTTTAAATGACTCAAAAAGCAAAAAGAAAACTTAATAAGCTAAAACAGACTTATACTTGAACCTAATAAGTACTTATGACCAGAAATAAACAGACACAATAAACTTAAAAACACTAAAAGGCAATAAGATAACAGACTCTAAAACAGAACTTAAAGGAATTTTTACATTAAAGCTAGAATAAAAGACTAATAAGCACTTTAGGAAAAGCTAAAAAGATGAAAAAAAAATAAAGAATGACACTCAAATGACACAAATAAGTTGGAAGTAAGCAGATTGGTTCAAGAAAGAAGCTAGAAAAAGCAATTGAAAATGACAAACTTAAATATTATTTTTGGCTTTTTGGATTTTGAAATCAAAACTTGAAACTAAAATTAAGACTCTAAACTACTTTTGACACACTAAAAACTCAAAAAAGATTGAGTTTATACTATTATAAGCTGAATTCTACCAAATTTGACCAAAGCTAAGATAGAATGTGACCAATATCAGCCTGCAATAAAAAAAACTTTTAGCACTACAAAAACTACTTAACTGACTTTGAGCTAAAATACTATAAAAGGCTTTTTTCAAAAAACTACTTCCCTAAAACAGATGAACCTTGACGCATATGAAACCAATTTCTAACACCAAAACACTCCTTAAGAAGAGTTTAAACAAAATTTATCAAATAAGCAATTTGAAAACTATTAAGATTAGCATACTTGGGAATTAGCTAAAACAATCTTCAAAACTAAACAAAGCTAATTTTAAACTTATGGAAACTATTATTTAGACTAAACAAGAGCTTATTAAAACTGATCTAATGACCAAAAATGACCATAGCAGTCTTAACTATTGTTAAGACTGCTTGTCCCAAACACTCCTTTAAAACTTTTACATCCATTCTTAAGCTGATTCAGACCTTAATAAGCTTCTTTTTATGAAAACAGATTTAGGATTAGAGTAATGAAAGATTTTTAAGCAAAAGAATCTTCATAATAAGCCACAGGCTACAATCTAAAATCAATAAGCACTTTTCCTCTAAAACTAAGACTTAACCCTTAAAACTATAAATCAGATTAAGTTAAGCTAAAAACTAGATTCAATAAACATAAGAAGCAAATATTAAACTGAATAAGCACATATAAGCTAAGATTAAGCAGTAATAAGCAGATTACTAAGCTAAACAGACATTAAGCTAAAATAGTAAAAGAGAGTGTACCTTGTCCTTTGCTCAAACAAGGACTTATAATTACTCAAAATAGCTTATCTACAAGCTCCAGCTTGTTGAAAACAAGCTGGTAAGAACACCATAAGCCCATCCCTTTCTGGCTTATCATCCAAAACAGCTTAATATGCAGAATTTTGAAACTGTTTAAGTGAAAGGCTTATTCAGTTAAGCTTTTAGCAAAGTTTAAGTGAATAAGCAGTAGCTTATAGTTAACAAAAAAGCTTCCTAATAAGCCACAGCCTACAATCTAAAATCAATAAGCACTTTTCCTCTAAAACTAAGACTTAACCCTTAAAACTATAAATCAGATTAAGTTAAGCTAAAAACTAGATTCAATAAACATAAGAAGCAAAAAATAAACTGAATAACTGAATATAAGCTAAGATAAAAAACTAATAAGCAGATTATACTCCTACTCTATATAATCTAAATTGTGTGATTTCATCTTCTATTTATAGCTGGCAGAAGATGATTCTAGACCCTGAGGAGCGTCCCTTTGCTTCACTCCAAGCCCTTAGATCCAATCAATCCAATCTGAGCCTTTGATCTTTCTCCACGTCCTTTCCACCAATAAGAATGTTAGGGATTGCCAGCGTGGCTTTAATTGGTGTCAGAGGTGTCAGGCAAGCTTTCTAGAAGGTGTAGGAGCGTGTGTGTGAATGGGAGAGTTACCTTGTGTAACTTGTTGAGGTGAAATGTGAGGGAAACAAGGAAGAGGCATAGTAACATTGACCCTGTGTTATATGTTTTGACTTTGACCCGGATCATGAGACGTAAGGATTGGGCTTTTTCATGGGCCTGGATCAGGTTTTACATATGGATTGGACATGGATAATTGGATTTGGATAAATGGACTTGGATTTGGATTTGTATTAAAAAGGCATAGTTTATACGCCTTCGGATTTGATTTCTCACGCTCTTTCCAGTCCCGTGCTCGGTTTTGTCCATTTTGGCTATGTTTTTGTCCTTTTTAATATATCCGATACCTGCACAATACAAATCATAAAATACACATATACAATGCATTTTCTATGTATTTTTGGTCATTTAAGCTCATTTTAATAAGGAAAAAATGATATGTGATTAAACACATAAAAAATCTCCCATACTAAGCTATTGTCGTGTCCTCACGCAATGTCATATACCCATATAGAAAACCAAAAATTTCAACCCCCTAGACTAATTACCTCGAAAAGTAGCTAAGTGTTCATCTAAGGGGATTAAGAAATCACTAGTTTAAAATGTCCCGTTTTACTATTTTTATAAATATGTATACATTTATTACCATTTTTTATTTTTTTTTATTTTTATTTTTATTATATATATATATATATACTATTTATATATATATATATATATATTATATCATAGTATACTATTATATATATATTATATTATAATATATCATTATCATATATATATTATTTTTTTATTTTATTCTACTCCCGGAAACAAGAAATACTTATAAATATGTCCAATGGATAAATTATTCATCGTTCTCGATTTTTCACCCGCCCCAAACCAAGCTTAAAAATAAAATTATTGTTAAACCCTTTAGGACTAGGTGTTAGATATTAGAAAAAGACTCGGTCACCCAGTGTATTTTACTATTCATTATAGCTCATAGTTTATTAGTTAAACGTATGACTTTCGGTATCGAACCAGGTACTAATACCCGATGTTTTGTAAGAACTATAAATACCTCTTCTAACTTTGGAAGAGGTAAGCTAGTCATTTATTCATTTTCTTATTTTACACATATTTCTCTTACTAGAAAATATCCTCTCATGTGTTTCTCTCTCTAGAAACTAGCCAAGTCCAAGAATCATCACCATGTTATGATTTATGATATACCACAATTGGTATCAGAGCTCATGGGATGATTAGATCGTGTGTATGTGCGATTTCTTGATTGTTTTAGATCAAAAAGTGTACTTTTGAAGGTTATTAGCTCATTTTTGATTTTCTCCAGATTTTTATGTTTGTTATGTTAAAGTTTGGGTGATACTAGTTGCTATAGCCTTGTAGTACTGAGTTGTGCAAAAGAAATCAAGAGAAATCATTCAAAAGGGTGTTTTATAGGTGTTTTTAAGTGACAAAGTTTGTTGTTCTTCGTGGAGAGTTGGCAGATGTTCCTCGTGGCGGTTTGGTTAAAAGGAATATTTTAAATAGTAGGTGGCCAACTGTCTGACACACACGGCGGTTTGCTATAGTGGCGAGTTGCTTAAACTGGAGGCGAGTTGCTCAAATCTTATGCGGCGAGTTGCTTTATTAATAGGCAGCGGTTTGAACAGGTTGCGGCGGTTAGAATATTTTAATAGCAATTCTCTTAACAAAACGCTGGCAGTTTGAAAAGTAGGCGGCGGGTTGCTTAAAACTGTTGACGGCGGTTTGCTATTTACCTTTGACGGCGAGTTGCCTATTTTAAACAATGGCGGTTTGTTCTTATTCTTCGAGGCGAGTTGCTCTAATACTTCGTGGCGAGTTGATAACCTCTGGCGGCGAGTTGAGCTACTGTCTTTGACATTTGTAATATTTCAAACTTGGGACTTAACAACTCTAAAACGGAAAACAAATACGTTAACTTCACCACTTTTAACGTACACTCACTAATCATTGATTGATCAAAACATATCATATCATAATAAAACAAGATGTCTAACATGTCGGAAGATATCCAGTATGCCGGTTCTGATACACGCCCACCAATGCTTGATAGAACAGATTTTGAATCTTGGCAACAACGTATACGTCTGTATTGTCTGGGAAAGGATAATGGAGAGAACATTATGAAATCGATTACTGAAGGTCCATTTCAAATGGGAACGTTCATACAAACTCCTGCTGAAGAAACTGAGGGTGCACTTCAACTAGGTCCAGAACGTGCTAGAGTCTTTACAGACCTTTCTGCTGAAGAAAAGGAAAGGTATAAAGCTGACATTCGTGCAACGAATATCCTACTTCAAGGTATACCAAAAGACATCTACACACTCATCAACCACTATACTGACGCCAAAGACATTTGGGACAATGTGAAGATGATTCTGGAAGGTTCTGAGTTAACAAAGGATGACAGGGAATCTCAGTTATACGATGAATTTGAACACTTCCGTCAAATCAAAGGAGAAACCATTCACGTATACTATGTTAGGTTTACGAAGCTCATTAATGACATGAGAAACATCAAGATGACCATGCCCAGAATGCAGCTTAACTCTAAGTTTGTGAACAACATGTTACCTGAGTGGAGTAGATTCATAACTGAAGTCAAACTTAACAGAGGTTTGAAAGAGTCTAACTTTGATCAGCTTTATGCCTATTTGAAGCAACATGAGGTACATGCTAGTGAGAATAGAATGATGATGGAAAGGTTCATTCAACCAACTAATGATCCTTTGGCACTAGTGTCTAATGCCTCAGTTCAGCAGTATCCAACACAATCATCCATGTCTCCTCAATCCTCAAATGAACCATCTCCTGCTGATAACTTTCAACTGGACTCAGGAAGTTCTTCAACTGACAACTTGATTAAAAGTTTAACCAACACACTTGTCCTCCTCACTCAATCGTACAAATCACATCTTCCTCAAACAAACAATCAACTCAGAACGTCTTCTAATGCAAGGAACAAAGCTACGGTTCAAGACGGCAGAGTTGTGGTTCAAGATGTCCGTGGAAGATACAATGCAAATAATCAAGGAAGACCATTTCAGAGGAACAATGCAAGAGGAAATGTTGTAACTGGGAATGCTGGAGGTCAGAACAGAGGTGGCAATGTGAATCCTGGTCAAGCTAAACCCATTAAGTGCTACAACTGTAATGGACTCGGGCACATAGCACGAGAATGTCCTCGACCAAAGCGACTTCAGGATTCAGACTACTTCAAGGACAAGATGCTACTTATGCAAGCCCAGGAGAATGGTGCAGTACTGGATGAAGAACAGTTGTTGTTTCTTGCAGGAGAACAGGTCACCAACTTTGATGATGATGTGGATGACCCAACCGAGAAAGATTTGGCACTCAATGTGGATCATATCTTTGAAGCTGATCAATGTGATGCATTCGACTCTGATGTTGATGAGGCTCCTAATATACAGACCATGTTCATGGTAAATCTTTCATCTGAAGATCCAATCTACGATGAAGCCGGGCCATCATATGACTCGAATACTCCGTTTGAGGTACAAGATCATGATACCTTTGTAGATCATATGGATGAGTATCATGAAGTACACGAGATGCAAAACGATGTACAACACAACTACGTTGTTGACTCTGATGCTGAATATACGAGTGATAGTAATATTATTCTGTATAATCAGTATATGGAGGACAACGAAGAGCATGTTGTACAAAGTAATGTATCTTCTGTTCGAAATGATGCATTGATGTCGATTATAGATGATATGCATGAACAGGGTGTCCAAAGTATGTCAGCAAATAAGCAGGTTAAAGTAGTTAATGACACATTAACTTCTGAACTTGCGAGATATAAGGAACTGGTCGGGGTGTATGAAAAACGGACAAAGTTTGAATTAACTGAAAGAGAACAAAAGATTGATGAACAAATGAGAATAATTATCTCTGACCGAAATAGAAAGGAAACTTCTTTAAAATCGGAACTTCATACTGTACAAATGCAACTTCGTTCTACCATTGACTATAACAAGTCAATGAAGGAAGAAGTGACAACCTTCAAAAAGGATTTTAAACAAAAAGAAGATAAATACATTGAAGAGTTTTTAGACATCAAAAAGCTATAAGAAAATATTGAAGATAGATTATTCAAACAAGAGCAGTCTGTTCAAACTCTGCACATGTTATGTAAACAAAACCGTTTTATGATGAAAAGAAAAAGGTAGCAATAGGCTACAAAAACCCCTTATGTCTCACACGTACAAACCAAGTTCAATATGCCCTCTATAATGGTACTGAAATAGTCATAACCAATCATAAACCCGTTGTTGTGCATGACTCGGAGGAAACTCTTGAGATAGCTAAGTTGACTAGGAAAAGAATGTATGAGAAAATGAAAAGCCCTCAGTGTATTCAAAATAAAGTTAAGTGTGCACCCCCAGATTACTCAAAAGAGAACTATCTTGCAATCTTCGCACCTCAGAGAGATTTGACCCCTGAGCAGATATTTTGGGCCAAAGATGAAAATGACAGGAAAAAGGTTGAAGCCTCAGTTCTTAAACCACTTTCAACACTGACTGTGTATCCACCCAATACACATGTCAACTCTCCACGAAGTCAAGTGAAAATTAATCTTTATACACTCACACAACTTTTTACCACACACTACTTACGGAATTTGAAAAAATCTTGCAAAAAGAGACATCACCCCAACAGGTGTTATAGAAGGGGGAAAGAGTTTTGAGCAACAAAAAAGATGTACCTCACTGAAAGTTATTCCATTTTTCAAAACTCTTAAAGAACACTTGCAGGAGTTCAAACGGCCACTCTTTAAAGAAGTTAAAGTAATGGATAGAAATTTTTTGATCAAATGAATGACGAAGTGGACAAAACTGTAGACAAGCAATGTGCTGAAATGAAAGAAAAACCTTCTCATTAAAAATGAAATCTGACTGCTAATTGTTTGTCGAATCAACTGTTGTATGATGTGGAAAAATCACGTTGTCCTAGATCTGAAACTGAGGTGTCTAGAGTTCATAATAAATCAAAACGTATTTCAAAACTTGAAAGGGAATACCTATATTTGCAATTAAAGTATCAACATCTTCAAGAAAGTTTTGATAATAACAAATCACAAACATACAGGAAGCTCCTGATTTAACTCACTCCTTTAAGAGCAAGAATCATCGAACATCAGATTCCAAGAAAAAGACAACGTGATTAGAGACATGAAATTTCTAGGTCTCTAATGTGAATACAGAAGTTGTGAACCATATAATTCTAACGATGTCACTGATTCCTCTTGAACAAAAACCGTTTTAAGAGCAAAAAATAGAAAAAGGTAAAGCCGCATACAAGGAATTGTTGAGTCTTTAAGATCACAGCGTGCAAACACTAATGCACAGACATCTTCCTTGTTAACACAGATTGAGATCTAAAGGCTCAAATAGAAGGCAATATGAAAGTGTGCCACTATACTTTCTGTCAAAACAAAAGTTCAGCGCCTGGCAGGTATGCCATTGATGTTAAACTCACATATACCCGCATCCCCTTAAGAACAATAGGAGTGCTCATTAACCACTATCAACCATCATAAAGAGAGTGTAGAAACATATAGGGAGATTGTAGAGGAAGATAGAGTATTAAACCCACTGGATAATGCACATAACATGCTTGTCAATACACTAACTATCTCAGGAATGCTGAGAATATGTATTGGCAACTTGCCCAAAAAGATTAATAAAAGAGATAACAAAGCTCCCTCTACCCTGTAACTAGGAAAAAAGCAAGTAACTTTAAAGATATACCAGGAACATCATCTAGTAACACACAGAAACACGAAGTACACCAGAAAGTTCAACAGAGTAATGTCTATGTGATTCATTCTACAAGAGTAAACACTTCCACTGAAGAAAGCGGATCAAAGCCTAGAAGCAATACAAAGAAAAATAGGATCCTGCCTGCTAAGACTGAGAATAAGAAGAAAGTAGAAGACCACCCTAGACAAATAACAGTATGGACAAAAGTGAATCGGGTTTTCTAGCATTAGCTCTAAGCGTAGTTGTAATTATTCAAAACTGAATCTGTGTGCAAAACTTGTAACAAATGTTTAAACCTGACAAGTCATAAAATGTGTTTGTTAATCTTGAATCTGTGAATCTACCCCACTGTTAAAATTATCTTGAATAAAGGGAAGCAGATCTGGAAACCAAAAGGCAAACTGTCTGATAACAGTTTGAACAAGACCAAGCAGGTTTGGAAAGCAACGGGCAAACTATTTGCTAATGTTGGTTATCAAATAAAGAACCAAGGAAAGAAGTCGCCCTTAGGAAAACTTAATTGTGGTTATCAATGGAGACCCACAGGAAAGAAATTTGCCTTAGGCGAACTGTGCCCTTCAACTAAGCTTTCTGTGCAATGTTCTATCATAACTGCTAACCACCAGGACCCCAACAAAAATTAGGGAACTGAAATTCCAAACTCTCCACACTCGTCTGTTTTCAAATGCAGGTCGTACAGGTCATCCTTTGGTATCTGGACTCAGGCTGTTCAAAACATATGACGGGGAATCGTTCAAAGCTCAAGAACTTTGTGGAAAAGTTCATCGGGTCAGTCAGATTCGGGAATGATCACTTAGGAGCTATCATGGGTTATGGAGATTATGTTATTGGTGACAGTGTGATCTCAAGAGTATACTACGTGGAGGGACTTGGACACAATCTATTCTCTGAGTGGCAAATTGTGATTCTGATCTTGAAGTAGCCTTCAGAAAGCATTCTTGCTTTGTTTTCGTATAATTAATGGTGCAGACTTACGTAAAGGTAGTCGTCACACCAATTTGTATACGATATCGATTGATGATATGATGAAGTCTTCTCCAATATGCTTGTTGTCCAAAGCTTCCAAGTCTAAATCATGGTTGTGGCATCGTCGTTTAAACCATTTAAACTTCGGCATAATCAATGATCTTGCTCGAAAAGATCTGGTTAGAGGTCTACCAAGATTAAAGTTTAAAAAAGATCATCTTTGCTCAGCCTGTCAACTTGGAAAAAGCAAGAAGTTCTCCCACAAACCAAAATCTGAAAACACAAATATGGAAGTTCTTCATACCCTTCACATGGATCTGTGTGGTCCAATGAGAGTCCAGAGTATTAATGGGAAGAAATACATTTTAGTCATCGTGGATGACTATTCAAGATTCACATGGGTAAAGTTTTTGAGATCAAAGGATGAAACTCCAGAGTTTGTCATCAACTTTCTTAAGCAAATACAAGTTGGTCTCAACAAAACAGTCAGATACATCCGAACAGATAATGGAACGGAATTCGTCAACCAAGTTATGTCTAAATACTATGAAGGTGTTGGCATATTTCATCAAAAGTCTGTTCCGAGAACTCCTCAACAAAACGGCGTTGTCGAAAGACGAAATCGTACACTTGTAGAAGCAGCACGTACAATGCTGATATTCTCAAAAGCACCAATGTTTCTATGGGCAGAAGCTGTAGCTACTGCTTGTTACACCCAGAATCGATCCCTAATTCATACTCGTCACAACAAAACCCCTTATGAGCTTGTACATGATAAGAAGCCTGATCTTACATTTCTCCGAGTATTTGGTGCTCTGTGCTATCCTACAAATGATAGCGAAGATCTAGGAAAATTTCAAGCCAAAGCTGACATTGGGATTTTCGTTGGGTATGCTCCTAGCAGGAAGGGCTATAGAATCTACAACAAGAGAACTCGTCGATTAATGGAAACAATTCACGTCACATTCGATGAGATGCATCAGACAATGGCTCCTGTACGCATCAGTTCAGGACCCGAGCCTATCATGATGACCCCTGGACAACTCAATTCAGGGCTCGCCCCATCGCATGTCCCTGCAACTACAAACATTCCACCGACAGATAAAGATCTGGAGATTTTATTCCAACCGATGTTCGATGAATACTTTGAGCAATCTACAGATAGTGAACCAGTACCTATGGCTACTGTTGTTAACGCGCCAATTGTTTCTATGAATACATCTGTTTCTACAACGATTGCTCAAGATGCACCTTCTACAAGTCATTCACTGTCATCCTTACAAGTGCATCCTCCAGTCTTTCCTCAAGGTGTTGCAGCTGGACCAACTATCGAAGACACCTCAATTACTCAAGCTGACCTTCATCCCTCAGTTAACCCTGTTGCAGGAGAACCTAGTTCTGCACAGTCAACATCAGGGGATGTTAGTTTAACTGAACCCAACCAAGTTACTCAACCACCAGATCATCTCAGAAGATGGACCAAAGATCACCCTCTTGATAACATCATTGGCAATCATCGTCCCCCCCCTGATCTACAAAAAACGGGGTGGTTTGAGCATCCGATGCTTTGTGGTGTTGTTTCCATACTGAACTGTCCAAAGTCGAACCCAAGAACTTCAAAATGGCCGTGATAGAAGACTGCTGGTTTCAAGCCATGCAAGATGAAATTCATGAATTTGATCGACTTGAAGTATGGGAATTAGTACCTCGCCCAATCTATGTTATGGTTATCGCTCTCAAGTGGATCTACAAAGTGAAGCTTGATGAATATGGTGATGTACTGAAAAACAAAGCTCGGTTAGTTACAAAGGGATATCGTCAGGAGGAAGGTATTGATTTTGAAGAATCGTTTGCTCCAGTTGCACGGATAGAGGCCATCAGAATATTCATTGCTAATGCTTACAGCCCAAGAAATGATCAACTACCCAAGATGGATTGTCAAACTGCTTTTTCTGAATGGTGATCTTCAAGAAGAAGTCTTTGTCAGTCAGCCTGAAGGATTTGAAGACCAGGATAATCCTACTCACGTTTATCGTCTGCAGATAGGCTCTTTATGGGCGAAAAGCTGGCACCAAGGGTGGTATGACACACTATCAAAGTTCCTTTTGGCCAACAATTTCTTCAAGGGTGCCGTGGATCTAACGTTATTCACACGCAAATCAGGCAAACATATTCTACTTGTTCAAATATACGTAGATGACATCATTTTTGCCTCAACAGATCATAATGCGTGTCACATATTTTCCAAAGAAATGAGCTCCAAATTTCAGATGTCAATGATGGGACAAATGTCATTTTTCTTAGGACTACAAGTTTCTCAAAGTCCAAAGGCATCTTATTAACATGCAAAATATCTCTCGAAACCTTAAAGAAATAGAATGGAAATCTCTCTGACCCTGTCGATATCCACTGGTGGATCGATTGAAACTGGATGAGGATCTCATGGGATTCCCAGTTGACCAACTCGATTAGAGGAATGTGGCTCCCTAATGTACCTTTACAGCCATTAGACGCAGACCTTGTATTCGTTGTGGTGGCACGTGTGCTAGATATCTTAGGCAAGTCCTACCAAAAAGCACCTTGAAGCAATCGAAACGTATCTTTTGGTACCTAAGAAGGACCATTAACATGGTCCATTGTAACCGAAGGACAATCATGTCCCTACAGCTTATGCAATGCGGATCATTCGGATGCAGGATTCGAGAAGAAGTACGTCGGGAAGTGCTTAGTTTCTTGGAGATAGATTGGTTAGCTGGTCATCAAAGAAGCAAAGAAGCACTGCCATCTCAACAACAGAGGCGAAATACATTGCAATGTCTTGGATCGTGCTCAAATCATTTGGATGGGAGATCTCACTAAAAGACTATGCTTTCTATTCAATAAGATTCCTCAGTACTGGATAACAAAAGTGCCATTGCTTAAGCTTGCAACAATGTCCACTTTCACGATCTAAGCACATCCGACCATACACACAATTTCATTCGAGAGCAAGACGCGTGGAAAATGGAGTGGTTGAACTCTACTTCGTAGAAACAAACTATCAACTGCAGATCTCCTCACAAAAGCTTTACAAACAAGAGCGTTTCGAATTTCTACCCACGACTAGGGATGTAGAGTTTAACCTTGAAAAACCTCAAACGCCTTCAAGAATGAGAGGATGAGTAAATGAAGTGTCCTCTTGTATCCTTTGTACATAAGTACTTAAAAAATAGACTTGTTAAATATTTAAAGTCATATGGAATTACAAATGGATTGCAATTACTTCAAATTTGCAACCCGGTTCTCATTTGAAGGAAAGTTTGTCGTCTGAAAGTCAACAGTTCTAACACCAGGTAATTAATTTTACTCGGGCATGATTACTTTATATCCATGCAATTGGATTAAATGTACTTCAGTGCAATTTTCTAATTCGAACAGAATTCTTCCTGTTTGATAACCAACTAATTTTTCTAATGATTCTTCAAATTATTTGTTTTAACCGACGGTGGTAAAAGTGTTGTTTGAAATCAATCGGGCGAATGTGACACTCAATCATGACTAATACTCGTTCAATAGAAAACGGTCCTCGATTGAGGGGGAGAAGGTGACTTTTGTTCAAATTTAATGTCTTGAGTGCCGATTGAAAGTGGGAACCGGTCTTGAGAGACAAAATAAGCTAAGGAACAATCTCTCAGACCCTCACTGAATCAGCTGATGTGCCATCTAGCGTAATAAGACAACTGATACAACATCAACCTTTCACCACACCACCACCATACAAAAAACCTACAGGTCATCGAGATATTTGGGAGAAAGTTAAGATCAGAAAATCTCGAATGCATCAATAGTGGAAGACCTCAGGATTATTGGCTACCAACTAATCAGATAAATGTGAATGATTAAGAGTCAATATCATCGGTAATGCAACAAACATCTTGTACATTCTAAGTTGTAAGGATTGGATGTAAGTGTCAGGGTATGAATCTTTCATGAGTTTTTCGTTAAACTTAAAAAAACCCAGGTTTTGGAGTTTAACGAAAAAATCTTTCAAAATTATCATATCTGACACTAACACATACCCTCAATGATTGAGGAGGAGCATTAATATGTTCCATACACAGCTTGTAACTAAAAATGTTCATACATCTAAGGTTTCCCAAGGTGTATTCTCCACCCCCATGTGCTAAAAGTATTCGAATACCGATCCATTTGAGGGGGAGCTTTTCTGAAATGCAAAAAACAATCGGGTACTAAACACTATGATAGTTTAACATAAGTACCTAATTGAGTTTTCCAACACGTGATTTTTATGGCAAGAATCCAAAAGACTGACCATGTATTTACTTTTATCGAAGTTATAAGGATGGTAAGGTTAGGTACTCGTTCCTACGATCCTGCCAGAACCGGAGGGATCTACCCAGGGACAATCCACTAGTTAGTACAGAAGTCCTTAGGTATGATTAAAAGGAGTAAATGTGAGAACAAGGGAATAGTGCCGACTGAGATGGAGCTAGTACTGGAATATACCCAACAAGGTGCTAGTCATGAAGTCTCGGTAAGCACTGAAGGGGTTGAGGAATGAAAAAGAATTGTACAGATAAAGGGTGTAAAGAAAGAAGCCCTCCATACACTTAAGGCAGAAACCGGGTCAATACATATGCTGTCAGAATCACAAGTTGATTGCTGACATTGAAGACGACATCATGGACCCAGTGATGCAATGCACAACCCTTCCCAGCCATTCGAGTTTCTCTTGAAAGAAACTTGCCTCATTTGTCACGGAGACTAAACATGAAATCTATTGTCTCGCTCACTTCGAGTAAGTCGGTATTGAAAAGGTGGCAGTCAGCTCCAGCCTCCGATTACTAAAATCAAAGCGCACTTTCGAGTCTAGAGCCAAGAGATCATCAATTAATCTCGTTAGGACACATTTCCAATTATCTTGTCTTTCACACACTGTGGAAACAAGGTTATCTTAAGAGTCCTACGCATTATCCTTGTGATATTGCCAGAACATCTGAGTGATACGAAGGTATTCACTATGAAGATGGAAATCCTGCTAGAGCCTACATCAAACAAGCTCTAGGTAGGTGACTTGTGCGATTTTTTTTTTTCTTTCTTTTTTTTTTTTTTTTTTTCCTTTTTTTTTTTTTTATTCAAAGAATCAAACTTGTGTCAACTGGAAAGAAACGATGGTGCGATTCTACATGAATCAAACTTGTTCCAGCATAAGAATTGACGGTTATTGAACATTTGACAACCAATCAAAACTATCGAAGTGTTACAAAATATTTTCATAATTAACACTTAGACTGATTTTTCAAATCAATTTTCTCTTTATTGCTAACTGTTTCATTACAGGATCATTTAAAGATGGAGATGGAGATACCCAGTTCCAGTAATGTCAAGTTAATAACCGAATGCTCAGACACGACCTACACTTGTTATGAAGTTATGAAAGATCTCATAAAGGTGTCAAAGCTTCCGCAAACTCTGATATCATATTCTTCTTCACAAGTGCACAAGATGGCAATAAATTACTAGATGATGACATATGGGACCTAATGTATGAACTCTGATATTTTGCTATGGCATCGAATGAAATATTATCTTAAAACGTCCATTTAAGGTCATTTCACAGCCTCCCCGGCAGCGGCGCCAAAAATTGATTTGTTATAAACTATATATAATATATATATAATAAAATATATAATAAAATATATAATCTAAAAACAATCAATGAAACCGAGAAGTAGTATAGAATGTTCCCGGATCGTTTATCCCCAATGAGGCTGTGTTGGAGAATCGATACAGTCGGAAGATTGGAGTTTGAATGAGATTAATGATTTGAGAGAGTAGAAAGCTAAGTTAAACAATAACGAACCAAAACGATTGAGAAAAACCTAAAACTTATGAAATTAAGCTGAAAAACGAGAGCAGGAATCCCGAACAAGGGGTCAAAAACCTAAAATCTTCAAAATTAACCCTACAAAGAAATTTTTACTTCTAAACTACTCTAGGGAACTAATAATGAAGAATGAAAAAGACTAGACTGAAAACGGAGGTCGTTTGACCCAAAAACGAGTCAAGTCAAGATCCGTACCCGAGACCCGTTCTTTAAAAATCAAAAGTTTGAAAAATTAACCCTACGAAAGTTTTTATATTTTTCCTACGTAAATTATGACTAAAGAAAATTTTCTAAAAAAGAAAAATATTTTTTTGATAATTTTTGTATTTTTTATGAATTTTTAAAACTTTTAACGAAATTAAATTATAAAAAATACTAAACTATTTTTAAAAATTCTGAAAAAATTACTAAAATTACTTTATCCTACAACTATCCTAAGAAAAATAAGAAACCCAAAATTCGGCTTATAAATAAGCCGAAAATAAGCTCGAAAGAGCTTATAGCTTAAAGGGGCTAAACAAGGTTAAATAGATTACCACTTGGGACTCTAACGTAGAAGTCCCAAGGGCACAGCGGTAAGGATGTTGGTTATAAAAGGGGTGTATTGAGGGTTGAGGCCCGGGTTCGAGTCTTGCTCACCCGGGTTTCCCCTTATCTCCCCTTTTTTTTCAAAACTTTTTACACAAACTTGATAAGCTCCTTGAGCTTATCATTTTTCATAATTGCAACTTTTTGAGAAATGCTAAAAATAAGCTGAAAAAGGGCTTTTTGTTTGGACAGAAGCTTAAATTGAGCTTAAAGGCTAAAGTAGCTTTTTCTTTTGACTCCTATGAACAAATAAGCAAAGGAAATGGGAAAATGAGCAAACACATCTTAACACACAAACATTATGACTACTAGGAACAAAAATAAGCAACTGAAATAAGCCCAATAAGCCAGAAGAGAAATTAAGCTATTTTTTTCTACACTATGCTAAAAATTCAAAGACCTAATTTGAGCTTAAATTTAAGCTACCTAGAGTGCTTCCTAAGGTCTACAAAGCTAGGGCTTAATAAAAGAGCTTATTGGCTTTTTAGAAAAGCCAAAAGCTTGGGCTGAGGCCCCCTAATAAGCTAGAACAGTGGGCTTGAAGTTGGTGGTCTAGCACCAGGGGAAATGAACTAAAGACAAGGGGGCTTATCTTGACAGCTTAAAATAAGCTGTCAAATAAGCTCAAAATGAAAAGTAAATGGTAAATAGATAAAAAGTAGCTTGTGAAGAGCTTATATTCAAACTTTCATTTGCTAAAAACTAATTAAACCTGCTGATTTTAGTTCTTGAAAAAGGGTTTTTTCCTTTACTAAAGGATGACACTAAAAATCTTTTTGGCAGTTTTGACTGAGATAAACAAATGACTCAAACATTTTTCAAAAACTTGTTTAGACTCTCAAAAATGACAAACTTGAAACTAAAACTCAAATATACAAGAGCTTATCAAATAAGCTCTTGTACCTTTTTCAAAAACCAACAGTCTTAAGGAACACTTATAAAACTTTGAAAAACACCTTTTGGAATTAAAAACTTTGGAAAAACAGACTCACAATAGTTTAAAGACTTAAGCCAAAGTTTGCCATATGACCCCAACCCATGACCTTGCATTTTTGACCCTTTTTGGGCTTAACCCAAACACCCCTTAATGTTTTAAAAACGAATTTTTAAAACTGTAAAGACTAGTTTAAGCACCAAATTTTGAAAACAAGTATTAAGCAAGCATGGTTAAGCACAATAAGGTAAAAAGAACAGGAAAATAAGCACTTTGAAAAATTAATAAGCTACAACAGTAATAAGCTTATCTAGGCAGTTTTAAGGCAAATTACAAGTGAATGATACAAGAGCAATTAAAAGGCATTCTTGAGCATAACTAAACACATATAAGCACAAAAAGACATAAATAAGCTAAAAATAAGCAATGCTACAGTAATTTTTAAGCAAAAATTTAAAAAGAAAGCATACCTTGATCCTTGCTCAAAACAGGATTATGAATACCTAAATAAGCTCTAAAACCTACCCAAGCTTATAAATAAGCTATACTAAGCATACCAATGAGCCATCCAAGTTTGCTCATTCATCCTTAGCTTAATTCACACAGTAACTTTTTTTTTTCTATTGAATTTTTCTTAAATCTTTGTATAAAGGTTTAACACAGATTATAAAAGGCTTATATAAGAACTTAGAAATGAGCTTAAAGGAAACAAAAGCTTGGAACAGAATTTAAGAGGTAAACTGAATTTTCATAAAAAGAGTACAAGTACATAAAAGTTGAAATGAGTTACAATATTAAAGACTAAACTGAATTCTAAAAATTACTCACTAAAAACTAACTCCCTTGCCTCAAGGGCTTACAAAGGCTTTTATAGCCAAAAATAAGCTAGGGTTTGCACTTTTTGTCTTCTCTTGTTGTGCTAGTTTGTAGACACAAAACAGCCTTGTGTGCTTGTTGTGAGTGTGTAGAAACATATTTCAATCCTTGCCCTTCATTATGCTTGGTGCCCACTCAAAATCGTCACAGCCATTGATTTGTTCTTGGCCAATAAGGTC
Source organism: Tanacetum coccineum (assembly GCA_026074375.1). NCBI lineage: Eukaryota > Viridiplantae > Streptophyta > Magnoliopsida > Asterales > Asteraceae > Tanacetum > Tanacetum coccineum. The sequence continues at coordinate 36,985 of BQNB010056871.1, forward strand.
ACATAGGATTGCCAAGCTGTTCATTGACCCATGTGGGGGTGGGGTAAGAGGTGGTGATGGTTTTGGAGTGTTATGGGGGGTCAACGAGGTGGAAAATGACAGGTTTGGGGGTTTATGAATTTGGCGGGAAATAGTTGTAGGAGATGTACAGTGTTTCAAACGGGGGTGATAGGTTTGGGGTTTTGTCAAAAATGGTCCCTCATGGTTATATATGTCTTTGCAATTTCAGTCCTTGGGTTTATAATCGTTTGGGGACTTGGCAAAAATACCCCCCGAATGTTATAAAGGATATTGCAAGTTAAGTCCTTTTGGGTTACATCTTTGGAGGGTTGGCAGAAATAACCCTTGTGGTTAATACTTTGGTGAAATGGCAGTTTAAGCCCTTGCAAGTATTTTTCTTCTTTTCCTTCATTAAATAAGTTAGGGACTTGGCAATTTTGGCCCCTAAACTTATTTTTCTTCACTTTTTGACTTTGGATTTGTCGGGGTTGACTTTGGTTGACTTTTTCACACTTGGGCTTTGTCTTGACTTTGTCTTTTCCACGCTTTTCCATTCCGTGTCCGGTTTTGTCGTTTTGGCTTCGTTTTTCGTCCTTTTCTTAGATATCCGTTCCTGCACAACACAATTAGCAAAACAAGCATATTTTTGGCATTTTAAGTCCGTTTTTGGTTATTTTAACTTGTTTTTAAAGGTAAAAGGTGTGTGTAATTAAACACATACCAAAATCCCCCATACTAAGGTATTGCCGTGTCCTCACGCAATGCTATGAAGTAAGCATTTAGAAAACTAAGAATCTCAATCACCCTCGACTAATAACCTCGAAAAGTAGCTAAGTGTTCATCAAGGGAGTTAAAGACTCATAAGTTTTGAAAATCCCCGTCTTTACCATTTTTTATATATACACCTATTCCTACACATCTTTTTGTATTTTTCATTTTTCATTAATCAACTAACTAGAACGTTTTGACTTTCGTTATTTAATAACTTTAAGGGATCATAGAACAAGATGCATTTCGATCCGAGAATGCCCCAAAAAGGATAAATTCATCGTTCCCGACTTTTCACTTATTCCAAACCAAGCTTAAAACGAAATCACCGTTAATTATGAGTTAAGATGCTAACACTACTCATTTTTGCAATTTGTAAACTTTTCACTCCCGACAATTTATATTTTTTTGTTTATAGATAGATATAGAATTCAATTATATATATTATTTGATTCTATAGAAAAATGAAGTGAAGCAAGCGGCCCTGTGTATGTGCTATTTTGAATTTCAACCATGGATCAACGTTTGCAACATTCTATGTTTCACGTTCCACCCGAGAATAATGAGTTTGAAGGCGAGATCATCCCATGTAGCGACTTTTGTCTCGGCACATCCCAACCTTGCGGTTAAGTGACCAGGCTTTTGACACCCCACAGAGACTAGTATCGGGACTCACGGACCTTAGGTTTCAAAAACTCTCAGGTTTCCCGTTTACACATA
>BQNB010056872.1:0-38472 GCA_026074375.1 Tanacetum coccineum
TGTAGTGAGTGCAATCCCGTGATCTTGAGTTCGATCCTAACACACAACTATTATTTTTACGTCCATAAACTAACAATTATATGTTCATCTCGAGAGTAGGAAGCAATCAATGATCGAGACCTAAACCCAATCACAATATAAAAGCGAACGGAGAAGCTCCATCACATGAATCAACCAACAATAAACCAACGTTATTCAATGAATGGTGAAATTCGAAGATTCAATCAAGGAGGCGGATCGGAAGATCCATGAATGTTTATTAGAAAACAACATTGACTACAAAGAAGAAGACATTCTATAATCTGGAATTGGTTTTAACCTGTAAAATAACGAAACATAAAATTCGGTTCATGATGTTGAAAATAAATAGCGTTTAGATGTTACCGCGTAGTTTTAGATCGCTTTTTAGCTCAAATAAGGCAAAGTTTATAAGCCATTTTACCTTTGCTATTCTAGCTTTTTTGTTTTGGTTTGGTTTTACCTTTTTCATTCACTTTACCAATATAAGGGTATTTTGAAACAAAACAAACGAATCTAAAAACTATTCGAAGAGACGTGTTTTGATTAATATATATATATAGCTTGTACGATTCTTTTGTAAAAAGGCTAAGCTCTTTAAATAAGCAACTCTAAACGCCCTCTTAGTGTTCTAAGCCAAATTTTCATATTTTGAGACGTATAAAACTTTTACAACATGCTCGATCGACATATATATCAAGCGTTGATCCTGGTAAATGGTAATTGCAGGGCAAGATCCACAGATTACGGAACAGCACATGATATATCTATTAAACTTGCTTCTACCCAAAGATTGACTCACGTAAACTATTTGTAATTCTTTATTAGCTTTTTTTTTGAATGGCAATTGAAATAAAACACAAACAAGGGGCTAGAGAAGATTACAAATAATGGATAGAGCCTTACAAGGATCGTTAAACCACTCTATCAAATTTAAAACAAACTATCCTTTCGCCTTTATTAGCTATTAATGTTACACTGAGAATTACATATATATAAAAAGAAAAAAATTATATAGAACCGAAGCGAAACAATTATAATTATAAGAGAGCTCACCCTCGGTGAGCTGGGTGTGTGACGCCTTTGAGGAAAAAAGTGAGTCGAATGGCGCTAATAGGACACCACTTTCAAGCCATTCGTCCGTTATTTGGACATTCGTTTGTGCACTCGCTAGTGCCTTTGGTTACCATTTGTTTTTTTTTAGTAGACTCATAACATGTTATTGATATTTTTGTTGGAGAGGGCGTTTAAATTATTGAGGTGTTATTGCGGGAGGGATGCAGATTGCAACTTTTTTTATTAAGATTTTTATTAAATAATTATATTTATTTTTATTAAAACGTGAAGATAACTGATGACACGTAATTCGTTTCGCTCGCCTTACCTTCGCTCATTCCATACTAACAATACAAAGTTTCTTTAATACAATGTTACATCTATATACACTAAAAAATAAAAATCTTCTTCTATAATAGCCTACTCCTCCACACTCCACCACAACCAACGCCTCCACCTCCACCACAACCACCGCTCCACCAGCATCACCCACTGTCGTCGCCATCCGAAATAAGACGCGTCGTGGAAGATCTTCTATGTCGACGTTGTATTTTCTATTGGTAGCTCTAGGTTCATTAGATTCACCCACATTGCAAATATGATCTTAGAAAAATAGACATAGAATTTGAATTCATGCATAACATGAACACAATACGTGAGCCTTCAAACTTGTAAATTTCTCCTCTTTCGCTGCTATTAAGACTAATCAACCGAGCCATGGCAGTATTAGCTATTTGTGTAGTTGGAGTTTGTTTATGGTTTCACTTTATATGTGTATGAAGTTTGACCTAGTCATGGAATCAATTATTTGTGTGAATATTCAGCAATCAATATAGACTTGTATAAAAGTGTCATGGAAAGTTCGATTAATGTAAATGGCCACTATTCTACGCATGACAATTATTATCTAATATACTCTTACCAAATTTATATTTATTGTTGATATATCTTTGATTTCATGTTTGTAAGAACTTTCATCCTTGATATGCAATTTCGAGATTTTGTTAGACTTGAAAGTGTTGGGTTTTACAATTTAATTAACCATATTAATTAACACGAGTACGCAGCGGAATGAAGGTAACATGTAGAATACAATAATTAACAAGAAATTAACAAGAACTAGAGAGAAAAGTTATCTTTTAGCACGTAAATTAGATAAACAAAAACGGATACACGTTTTTTTTAAAGGTAACCCGTTTTAATTCACCCCGTCTCTCTATATTTTTACGCGTGTTGAGGGTTTTTTATTTTATTTATATTTATAATACCACGCGCGGGAAATACCACAAAGAATCAAAAAAAGGGTTTTAAATAAAAATTTTTTTTATCAAATAAAAAAATAAAAAAGAGTAAGTCACCCCCCACCCCCCCCCCAGAGAACCCGATACGCATCCCCCCTAGTAGTCTACATGCCGCCGCCCCCCTCCCCTATGCAATCTCCACCTCAAAGCTGCCGCCGTTTTTATTTTCTCCTTCCCCCCCGCCCCCCCGTATTGCTGTCTGCCCCCCCATTGGATTTCCGCATCAACCCAACAATGCTATGCTTCTCCCTCTACGAGCTGATGATCTTGGAATGTACTTTTGGACACACTTTGATTTGTGATGAAAACCTCATTGTTAGCAAGATGGCTCTCATTGGCCATGCTCTCCACAAGGTATGGCCTCAGATTTGCACTCACATTGAGGTATTACACCTCGAAATCAGTGTAATCTTGAACTGATGTCTGTATTCAAATCAGAAATGGATGCAGAATAATGATGTCTTATATGGAAACAGTCAACATTGCATGGTGAGTCAGGGACCAGCAAAAAGAAACTGATCATAACTTAGTAGTTGGCAATATCATTCCTTATTTCTCAGTATCGTGAGTGAGTAGCCACAACAGAAAAAAAACTGTCTTTCAGAATTCTAAACTGTCTTATTGCTCAAAAACCGATGTTGCTGATTATGGTTCGTATGTCTTGATTACCCAATTGTGTAAACCCTAAGGTGGACCCACCTCGCACCCACGTGTTATTAAGAACGCTCATTTGCATTACGGAGCTTTTGATTCTTGGATTCGAGGATAAAGAAGAGGTTAAAGAATTTGGAAAGAAGAAGGGCAAAATTGTTTGTAAATACAGTGCGTTGTTTTTAGTGGATCGATAATTGGGAAAACAGTTATGCCGAGATTGTACGTTCTTAAGGGCAAAATTTCTTTATCGAAACAAGTGCAAAGAAAAAGAATTGTTTACATGAAAAAAACATGTTTCTTGAAGGCAATGCACAATGTAAAATGGATTTGATACAATTTTGAAAGGTATGAAACAGAGAATAGATTGATAGAAGAAATTTGCGTTTTAGAGTAAGAAAAAATTTAAGGCAACTTGGACGGAAAACCTCCTTGTTTCAAAAGAAGGTCCAATCTGCGCAAACTTGTTTTGCATTTTATTGATGGGACTAAATTCTAAAATTTGTTTTGATCATTCCATTGGAATACAAAGCTCTCGGTTTGAAAAAACCCTTTCTATCTGAAAGAAAGCTTCGGAGTCACAAAACCCCCCCCTCCCGCCGCCACCTCACCAGCTTGTCTTATCCCGCCCGACGGCGGGGGACCCCCACACCCCTCCGCGCCCCGCCCCCCCAGATACCATGTTCTCTAAAGTGGATTTTACTATTGTTTGGATTCCTCGATTATGATGAAAATACCAAGCTTAAGCCCGCTTGGGAAGACGGAGTAGTGTTCGTTCAAAAAATACTTTTGGAGAAGAAAACAAGGAATCCATTGTTGGGAGAAACATAAAAGTGAACACAAAAACCCAACAAATTTTATATGCCATTCTTTAAAAACGATTTACTACCATAAAACGATTTGTAGAAACATAAAGTGAACACGAAACCCATCAATTATGCCATTCTTAATAACGATTACTACAAACGATTTGTTCGACAAACTGATTTATATAGTGAACATGCCTATTGGAAAGCGACTTCGGTCCCAGCTTTAGACCCATCTCATTCTTCCACAACCGTCATAGTTGAGGTTCCAAAAGAACTTCCTAAAGTAAGTATGGTGAATACTAGCTTGAAAGAGCTTAAACGCTATCTTACTGGCTTTGATCAGGTTGTCAAAGAAAGAACCACTACCACAGCTATCACTGAGGGCACGTGGGGGTTTGAACATACAAAGGCTTGTTTTCGAGATGAAATCATTCCGTTTATAAAAGAATTAAAAGATATCTTCAATAACTTCAACCAATACTTGGTTGAAGAACTTGCCGATGTCCAAAAAGTCTTTTATCAAATGGAACAGGCTGTCGAACAACATCGCTTGGAGTCCAGAACTTTCGAAGTTAAAATGAATCAAGTTTTGAGTGAAAATGAACGACTCTTGGCACAAGCCATTGATAATGATATTGTAAAGACTGTTGTGAATTTATCTGTGAATGCAAGTGGTGAAACTGTGAATGAATGTCAAAAGTGTCTCGAACTCAAGACTGAGCTTCTCAATAAAAAGGATTTTGTTGATAAAGAAACTTACGATAAACTTTGCAAGAGTTTTACAACTCTAGAAAAACATTGCATCACTTTGGAAGCTGATTCTCAACTTAATCAAGAAATTTTTCAACAAGAAAACAGTGTTTTAAATCAAAATGCTCCAAGTTTTACTCAGTTGTTTGAATTAAGTGAATTGAGAGCTCAGTCTCAAGCAAAAGACACAGTCATTGTCAAGTTGAAAGAGCAAATTAAGTCCTTAAATGGAAATGTGGAGGATAGTACAGTCAAAATGGACATGGATGAAATAGAGACTCTTAACATTGAATTGGAACATAGAGTGACAAAACTTGTTACTGAGAATGAGCATTTGAAACAGACTTATAAACAACTTTATGACTCGATTAAACCAAAACGTGTTCAATCAAAAGAACAATGTGATGCGTTAATCAAGCAAGTCAATATAAAGTCTGGGGAGATTTCTGATTTAAATGCAAAACTTCAGGAACAAGGTTTGGTCATAGCAGCCCTAAAAAATGAGTTAAGGAAACTTAAAGGAAAAGCGTTAGATAACGAGGATACTGTGACCCACTCTGTTGATCCAAAAGTGTCTAAGGATAATATGGAACCAATCACACCCAAATTGTTGAATAAAAGGACTGCTCACTCCTCGTATATTAAGCATACCCAGGAAGAAGCTTTGGTCCTTAGGGATATAGTCGAACATGTAAAAGCAAATTATCCTCAAGATCCACTTTTAGAGTCTGCCTTTAGGTATACCAAAGTCATTCAGGATTTGCTTTCACACATAAGTAGATCATGCCCTAGCATCAACAATTGTGGTCCTCAATTAATTGAGGTCACATAACTGATGAAGTGTTTGAATTAAGGAGAATGGCGAAAGGGAAGAATGTAGAGGAGTCTAGGATTTCACCAATTCCCTCACCAACTAGATCACTTAGGAATCTCTCTACTCCCGTATCTTCGGATATCGAGAAACTCCAGGAATTGATGGTTACTCATCCTACACCATCATCAGGTTCATCTGTACCAAAATTAACAAAAACCAATCGTCTTTTATCATTGATCAAGGCAAAACCCAATTGGTTCAAAAGATACAAAACTTTCTTTAATGAATTACAGGGACAATATGGTTACTTATTTGCACATCTCAAGAAAAGGTTCATGCCACGGAAATCCAGTGATCAACTTGCTGATAATCTTCATGATGTCATGATGGAAACGCTACCCTCGTTGGTGAAAGAAAAAGTAACGGAGTAAGTTAAGAAGGAGGTTCCTGCGCAAGTTCAAGATCAAGTTCATGTTTATCTTGCAAAAGGGTTGATTATGGAAAGGAAAATGACTAAAGAAGAGACTGAAAGATTAATCTCTAAAGCTATCTTGCAAGAACATGGGCGTATGCAGGCACAAATATCCTCACAGATTCAAAATTCAATTGACAATGCCATTCCTTCTTTAGTTGATGCATCAGTACGCAGTTATATGTCAGGTCATATTCTTCATGTTCATCCGGCACAAGTTCACTCATCATCTATTCCAGAACAACAACATCAATTGTACCTTGCTATGAAGGTTGATCCTCTGTTACAACAACAAGACATAGCAATCTGGTTGGCTCTCCAAATGAAGTTTAAGAAGACACAGGTACCACATACTGCTTGTAGACCTTCTGCCGTTCGCCCAAGAGATCAGGACGATCCTCATGATGATGCTAATCCTAAGGGGGAGAATAGTGCAAAAAGGCAGAAGACATCAGAGTATGAAGCATATGTATCTAGAGAGTCATCATCTGGACAAGTAAATCGTTGGACTTGGGCATAATCCTATTTTCTATGGACAATTCCTGTGACTCCAATCTGTGAAGTGGCTTTTCGTCAACACACGTGCTTCATTCGCAATCTAGAAGGTGTTGATTTATTGACGGGATCTCGAGGGGATAACCTTTATACTCTCTCTTGGGAATATGATGGCATCCTCTCCTATTTGTCTATTGTCAAAGGCGTCTAAAACCAAGTCTTGGTTATGGCATCGTCGTCTTTCTCATTTGAACTTTGGTTCTATCAATCATCTGGCAAGACATGGACTTGTACGAGGTCTCCCTAAGCTCAAGTTTGAAAAGGATCATTTATGTTCCGCATGTGCATTAGGCAAAAGTTCAAAGAAACCCCACAAACCCAAATCTGAAGATACCAATCAAGAAAAACTCTATCTGTTGCATATGGATCTATGTGGGCCAATGCGTGTCGCGAGTGTCAATGGAAAGAAGTACATCCTCGTTATTGTCGACGACTACTCTCGATTTACATGGGTGAAATGCTTGCGATCAAAAGATGAAGCTCCAGCTTTTATTATCAACTTTTTGAAGATGATCCAAGTACGACTTAAGGAAACCGTCCGACGCATCAGAACAGATAATGGAACTGAGTTTGTTAATCAGACATTGCGTGAATATTATGAGAAGGTTGGCATCTCTCATGAAACATCAGTTGCACGCTCTCCACAGCAAAACGGTGTTGTTGAAAGACGAAATCGTACGCTAATTGAAGCAGCACGCACTATGTTAATTTATGCAAAAGCTCCTTTATTTCTATGGGCCGAAGCGGTTGCCACAGCCTGTTACACCCAAAATCGTTCCATGATACGTCGTCGTCACGGTAAAACACCATATGAGCTTTTGCACGACAAACCTCCCGATCTATCTTATCTACATGTGTTTGGTGCACTTTGCTACCCAACGAATGATAGTGAGAATTTGGGCAAGTTACAACCAAAGGCTGATATTGGTATTTTCATTGGATATGCCCCCACAAAGAAAGCTTTCCGAATTTACAATAGACGTACCAGACGAATAGTTGAAACCATTCACGTTGATTTTGATGAGCTGACCGCGATGGCTTCTGAACACAACAGTTCAGGACCCGCTCTTCATGAAATGACTCCTGTATCAATCAGTTCAGGACTCGTGCCAAACCCTCCTTCTTCAACACCATTTGTACCACCTTCGAGATCTGACTGGGATTTGTTGTTTCAACCAATGTTTGATGAGTCACCTAATGTTGATTTACAAGCACCAGAAGTCATTGCTCCTATTCCTGAAGCAGTTGCACCTGAACATGCTGTATCAACTGGTTCACCTTCCTCAACTACAGTTGATCAAGATGCACCATCACCAAGTAACTCTCATACAACACAAGAAACTCAAACACCTATTATTTCTCATGATGTTGAAGAAGATAATCATGATATTGAAGTTGCACATATGGGTAATGATCCGTACTTCGGTATTCCAATTCCAGAAGTTCCTTCTGATCAATCTTCATCAGACGTTATTCATACAATTGTGCATCCCGATCACCAAGTTTCTGAACACACTAGCAAATGGACGAAGGATCACCCACTTGAGAATATAATCGGTGCTCTTGACAGACCAGTTTCCACACGACTCCAACTTCATGAACAAGCCCTATTCTGTTACTATGATGCCTTCCTAACATCAGTCGAACCCAAGAACTACAAAGAAGCATTAACCCAAGCATGTTGGATTGAAGCTATGCAAGAGGAACTCTATGAATTTGAACGTCCTGGGAGGTTTGGGAACTTGTCCTCCTCCCTGACAAACATTTGTCATCTCTTAAGTGGAACAATAAGGTTAAACATGATGAGTTAAGGTATTCTGAAAAACAATGCTTCGGTTGGTCGCTCGTGGTTATCGTCAAGAAGAGGGTATTGACGTCAAGAAGAGGGAATCGATTTTGAAGAGTCCTTCGCTCCGGTGGCAAGATTAGAGGCTATACGAATTTTTCTAGCGTTTGCTGCTCATATGAACATGGTCGTCTATCAAATGGATGTGAAGACTGCGTTTCTGAATGGTAATCTGCGGGAAGAAGTTTATGTTAGCCAACCAGACGGATTTGTGGATCCAAACAAACCTAACTACGTGTACAAGCTTAAGAAAACTCTTTATGGGTTGAAACAAGCTCCACGTGCGTGATATGATATGTTGTCTTCATTCCTGATATCCAATGACTTCTCAAAAGGCTCAGTGGATCCTACGCTGTTCATCCGTAGAGAAGGCAAGGAGCTACTACTGGTACAAATATATGTCGATGACATTATCTTTGCTGCATATACTCCTGAACTTTGTGATCTATTCGCTAAAATCATGTGTTCAAAATTCAAGATGTCAATGATGGGTAAAGTCTCATTTTTCTTAGGACTACAGATTTCTCAAAGTCCCAGAGGCATCTTCATAAACCAATCTAAATATGCTTTTGAATCACTAAAGAAATATGGCTTTGAATCTTGTGACCCAATGGATACTCCCATGGTGGAGAAATCCAAAATGGGTGAGGATAAAGAAGGGAAAGCTGTAGATCCGTCACACTATCGTGGTATGATTGGCACCCTCCTCTATCTCACAGCCAGTAGACCTGACCTACAATTTGCTAAATGTATGTGTGCCCGGTATCAGGCTCGGCCTACCGAAAAGCACTTAAATGCGGTAAAAAGGATCTTTCGGTATCTAAAAGGAACCGTACATCGGGGACTTTGGTATCCGAAGGATTCTTCCATTGCACTAACAGCATTTGCAGATGCGGATCATGCTGGTTGTCAAGATACACGCCGTAGCACATCTGGTAGTATACAACTTTTGGGTGATAGACTTGTGAGCTGGTCGTCTAAAAGGCAGAAAAGCGCTGCGATATCCAGTACGGAAGCTGAATATATTGCTTTGTCCGGTTGTTGTGCTCAAGTCCTTTGGATGAGATCACAACTTACCGACTATGGCTTTGGATTCAATAAAATTCCAATGTACTGTGATAACAAAAGCGCTATTGCCTTATGCTGCAACAACGTTCAACATTCCAGATCCAAGCATATAGACATCAGATTTCACTTCATCAAGGAGCATGTTGAAAATGGTGTGATCGAACTTTACTTTGTCAATACGGAGTATCAATTGGCGGACATCTTCACTAAAGCTCTTGGCCGAGAAAGAATTGAATTTCTAATCAACAAGCTGGGTATGCGAAGTTTTACGCCGGAGACTCTGAAAAAGTTGGCAGATGACGTTGACGAATAGTGGTGGTACCTATTCGAATATCCTTTGTATCATATGTATATAATATAACTCAGAAAAACCAAAAATATTTTCTTTTTATATAAATTTTTCAAAAACAAAATACAAAATTAAAAAATGAGAAAAATACAAAAAGAAGTTTTCAAATGGCATGTCTTCTGAAAATCGATAACATTTACGGTCTTAGAAATGTCATTCAACAATGATACGAGCCTGTAAATGAAGTTCGAGCAGAAGTTTCTAATGTTTTCAAAACATGCCATATGGCTTGCTATTATTTCAGATAGCAACCCGGTCATCATCTTAAAGGCAAGTATTTCAAAAAGAAATCTTGTCCTCTCAACGGGAATTTATTCTCGGGCATGGTCTACTTTATGACCATGCAAAGGCTTGTGATTACTTTGCATCACAACCCGTGCTTCCTATATTTCCATAAGTGTACGTGTCAGTGCGCTTATGTGTTAAAATAAGAGAAATCTTATTTTTATTGGTAAAAAGTTGTCTTCATAATGAATCAGTGTTTTCAGTAATCACAAAAAGATTTTTCAAAGACAATTCGACCACTCAAACAATGACAACAGCTCTTTAAATAGAAAACGGGTCATTATTTGAGGGGGAGAAATCGTCATCAAATAATCTTTTAAAACGGTCTTTCAAAATAAGTCACGGAATTAACGGATAAAGTTTTTAATAATGACGGATCATAATTTAAGGGGAGTTAATGGATTTTAACTACACAAGCTTTAGATGTCATTAGGGTGTAGTTTGCGAAATTATGTCTATGGTATCGTGAGTTTTTAAACACCAGGGGAATATGTGCTATGTGTTTAACTTGAATATATCTTATAAAACTTAATTAGCAAAATATAATAAGTTATGTAAACATAAGGGGCCAAAAGTGTTAAAAATAAAAATTGTTTTATAACAATCCCAAACCACCCCCATCCCTGCCATTGTTCATCACACACACACACACACTCAAAACACACACACGTACACACACTCAACCGCACACTTCAATCCTGCTCATCAAGAAGTAATCAAACTGAAGGTATTATTGTTACAGTGTTTCTCACACTCTAATGAACACACATCTCATTCGAATTGCATTTTAATTAGAGTTTGATATCGAAAACCCCTAAAATCAAAATTAGGGTTCATCAAATCAAAGCCTAGTAAAATCCCAAATTGAATGAGGGGTTTTGATCAAGATGGAGTGTAGAACATCATGTTAAAACAGTTTTGTTGATTGTTGTGATTTAAATGTTTTTTTGTTTGATCTAGTGCTCGAAAACTATAGGTTTAGGATAATTAATGTATTAAAGTTATGGGTTTTGAGTGGGTTTGCAATAAAATGCTTAGTTGTTTCACCTAGAATCTTGTTTGTGATCTATTGATAAACATAACATATTAAATGTTAAAATCGATCGAACCAATGGTTCCCATAAACCGAACGAGTAAAATGGACCGAACGAGTGAATGTGAGTGTGGACCGAACGAAGTGTAAAAAGGAGTAGGCCGAACGAGAAACTTTGCTATGACCGAACGAGTAAATTTTTTAGTGTGAACCGATCGAGTGTTAAGTGCTATGGACCGAACGAGTGTATGTTAGTGTCAACCGATCGAGTGTTAAGTGCTATGGACCGAACGAGTGTATGTTAGTGTCAACCGATCGAGTGTTAAGTGCTATGGACCGAACGAGTGAATGTGAGTGTGAACCGAACGAGTGTTAAGTGCTAAGGACCGAACGAGTAAATGTGAGTGTGGACCGAACGAAGTGTAAAAAGGAGTAGGCCGAATGAGAAACTTTGCTATGCACCGAACGAGTGAATATGAGTGTGGACCGAACGAGTGAATATGAATTTGGACCGAACGAGTAAAAAATTGTATGTTGACCGATACGAGTATCCAACTGCACTGGACCGAACGGAGTAACACGTTATCGGAACCGATCAAGTGAAAATGATGGAAACAGATCTTGTGCACTACTTTGGTGAGTCAAACCAATAGGAGATATTGTGATACAATCGAATGCTAAATTTCGTCAGATTCATAACCATAGTATTGACATAACACACTTAAGATCAGATTTTATTTACTAAGGTTAAAATAATCAAGTGCTCTTAGTTTAAATATTGACATTAAAATCTTGACAAACAAAGTTAATTCTACCAAACTTAGTTGTTACCTTAGGTGCTTTGTCTCATACGCATTAGTCTATTAAGTTGATTGTCTTCAAAAAAGAATGCTAAAAGTCATACAGTTCTAGGCGTATTGATTGTTTCATATTATAAATTGCAATAACTCTTCTTTAAACAGAATGTGGAAATCTCAAAGGCGGATCAGATTGCTTTGGATGATGCTTTGGTTTGCTCCTGCCCCCCCCCCCTGATGTAGAGAACCGACTTAAGATTGGCAAATGCAATCTTTGTATTAAGGCTCGGGATGTTCACTTCAAAGGGGGAGGGGGGAAGGCAAACTCTTCAAGATGTATATGATGTGTTAAAGCTCACACCTTTCTACAAAGCATTCCAAGTCTCGGCTGATGTTCCTGAGATCTACATGCAAGAGTTCTGGGCCTCTGCTTATATTCATAACCGATCTGTCAGATTCAAGATGAACAACAAAAAGCACATTCTCAATCTCGATCAATTCAGAGACATACTTCAAATTTGCCCTAAAGTCGGTAATAAGAAGTTTAAAGAACCACCTCTTGAGAAGGAGATTCTCGCATTTCTAGCCAGTCTTGGTCACTCTAGAGAAATAAGAAAGATCATTGATGTCAATGTCAATAAGCTGCATCAACCCTGGAGATCATTTGCTGCCATCATCAACAAATGTCTTAGTGGTAAAACATCCTACGACAGCCTTCGTCTTTCTCAAGCTCAAATCTTATGGGGAATGTACAATAACAAGAATGTTGATTATGCATATCTTCTGTGGGAGGACTTCATTTATCAGATTAAGAACAAGAATACGAAGAAGGGCAATGCGATGAACTATCCTCGTTTTACCAAGCTAGTCGTCAACTTTGTCATGGCTAAAGACCCTTCAATTCCTCAAAGAAACAAGGTTAATTGGCACTATGCCAGAGATGACCCAATGTTCACGACAATCAATGTCATCTCAAGGAATGAAGACACTCAGTTGTACGGGACTATCTTACCAGCAGAGTTAACAAACGAGGACATCCGCAACTCTGAATCATACAAAGAGTATTATGCTATTGCTTCAGGAAAGATTCCTCCAAAGACAAAAGCAAGTAAGAAGAAAGCTGATTCTGATGCAAACACTAAGAAGAAGCTCCCACATCCCCAAAGGAAAAGAAAGGCATGAAGACTGGAAAAGGGAAAGCAGAAGGCTAAAGAGCTTCGAGGGACTATCTTGTGGCGATTGTTGATAGGAAGCAGAGCAACTCTAGATTACTCACCAAGAGAAGACGTAAGAGACTCAGCTCTATACCAGCGGTGTTGGTATGATGGAAGGAACTGGTGTTTCACCAGGGGGTTCCCGATGCACATATTATGGACTAGATGATGTATCTCCTGGAAGTCAAGTAAAAGATGATCAGATGAAGAAAAAAATAAAGATGATGGAGGAACGCTCAAGGATGATGACGATTAATGCTAAAAGTGGAGTGATGAACTAAAAGTCAAGGATGATCAGATGATGACGATGAAGCACAGACTGAATCTGAAGATGATGGTGATGGTGATGATTTCATTCATCCAAAGCTCACTCATGATGATGAAACAACACATGAAGAGGAAACTGATGAAGATGACACCTTCGATCCTATAGTTCATACACCCTCTTATGTTTCATCCTCAGATGATGAAGACAGTGACAATGAAGTTGAAGGGATGGATGTTGAAGGAGAAAAGTCGGATGAAGATGCTACATATGTAGAGGACCAAGGCAATGAGGAGGACAGAGATACCAATGCAAATCTTGAAGGAAGAGATGATGTAAAGGCAGATGTTGTATTGCCCCAGGTTCAAGCAACCCAAGAAATTGAAGACACTCATGTGACCCTAACTCCGGTAAATCCTGATGGTCAACAACAGAGTTCTTCTATATCATCTGGCTTCGTCTCCAACATGCTAAATCCAAATCAAGATACCGGTGTTGATGTTATATTTGGACATAATGCTGAAGCTACCTCTCTAGTAGATATTCCTGTCACTGCCATTGCGGAGCCATCCTTCTTTGCACCAACCAATCGTCCTCCAACATCGACTCCTCTCTTCATTCAATTACAACAACCACCAATCCTGACACCGGCTACTACTCCAAGCTCCTCACTTCAAAATCTTCCTGACTTTGGTTCGTTGTTTGGTTTTGATAACAGACTAAAAGCTTTAGAAGACAACTTCTCGGAATTCAAACAAACAAATCAATATGCTGAAGCACTCTCTTCCATTCCTGGCATCGTTGACCAGTACCTGGCAAATAAAATGAAGGAAGCAGTAGATGTTGCAGTCCAACTGAAGTCTGATAGAATTCGAGAAGAGGCTCAAGCTGAAAATCAACAATTCCTTGATTCAATCGATGAAGGAATGAAGAAAGTAATCAAGGAACAAGTCAAGAGTGAAGTCTCAAAAATCACACCACAAATTGAGAAGTTAGTGAATGAACAACTCGAGTCTGAGTTCTAGTACGATCTTCAAAGGAAGCCAAGACGTCTCTTGCTTTAGCTGCTAATCTTTCGGAACTAGAGCTGAAAAAGATCTTAATTGACAAGATGGAAGCTAACAAATCTATCAGCAGGTTTGACATCCAAAGACAACTCTACAAGGCATTAGTTGATGCGTATGAAGCCGACAAAATTCTGCTAGATACTTATGACGATACGGTCACAATAAAAAGACCTCGAGACGGAGCAGATGATGATCAAGAACCCTCCGCTGGAACAGACCGGGGGTCCAAAAGAAGAAGGTCAGGAAAAGAACCTGAATCTACCAGTGCTACAAGAGAAAAGACAACCACGACAGCAGGAAAGACTACTACAGGTTCTAAGACTCATAAGCAATCTGCTAGCCAATCAGCTCCAGTAGAGGAAACTATGCAATCTACAGATGTCTTTGAAGCACCTGCACATCAGGAGTTTGAAACAGGTGTCCATGATGAAAAACCAGAAGAAGAGGTCCACCCTCTTCCTGACTAGTTTCAACAACCTAAACGACTACTTTCTCCTGATCATGCATGAAACAAGTCTGTACCTGCTGATTACGAATCCGTCCAACCTTGGCTAAGCAATCTGGCAAGAAGACAAGACCCTCGAGAGTCATTCGATGAGCTAACAGACACAACATTTGACTTCTCAGCTTTTGTGATGAACCGGCTAAATGTTACAACACTAACACCTGAATTGTTAGCAGGTCCAACATTTGAGCTGATGAAAGGAACATGCAAGAGCTTGACTGAACTTGAATACTTTTGTGAAGAAGTCTACAAAGCCACAACCGAAAAATTGGACTGGCTCAACCTCGAAGGCCGCCAATATCCTCATGATCTGCGAAAGCCACTACCGTTGGTTCTAAATTCTCAAGGTCGTCATGTCATACCGTTTCATCACTTCATCAATAACGACCTTGAGTACCTACGTGGTGGTGAGTCAAGCCGCAAGTACTCTACTTCAGTTACGAAGACCAAGGCTGCAGATTACGGGCATATTAAATGGATAGAAGACTTAGTGCCCAACTCAATGTGGAGTCAAGTGATAGTCAACTACGACAAATTCACTCTCTGGGGAATCTCACATTGGGGCAAGAAGCGAAGACAATTCTATGCATTTGCGGCCACAAGGGAATCAGCTCGTGACGTCTACTCAAAAAGAAGAATTATTGCTGTCACAAAGGTGGAAATAGTCGAATGGCAAAACTACAAGCATCTTGACTGGATCACTGTACGTAGGGATGACGACATTCTTTACAAGTTCAAAGAAGGTGATTTCCACAGACTTCGGATCCAAGACATTGAAGACATGCTGCTTCTTCTCGTGCAAGGAAAGTTGACAAATCTCAACGTTGAAGAACGTCTTGCATTTAATGTCTCCTTAAGAATGTTCACAAGAAGTGTTGTCATCCAAAGGCGTGTGGAAGACCTTCAATTGGGTGTTGAAAGCTATCAAAAGAAACTCAACCTCACAAAGCCTGACACGTACAGATCCAATTTGAGAAGAAGAGACGCTTACACACCATACTCCGATCCCAGAGGATTCATCTATGAGAACAAAGACAAGAAGAACAGATTGATGCGCATTGATGAACTACACAAGTTTAGCGATGGTACTCTCGATGATGTTCGGACTGCTCTGAATGATCGCCTCAAGGGAATCAGAATGGAGTATCTGCCTCAGACTTTTTGGAGCCAACGTGACAAAGCAAATGCAAGAGCTATGATTCAGGCAATTGACAAAAGATTAAAGACAAGGAGGATCATGCGGAGCTTGGAGAGATTTGTTGGTGGAAGACCATACGGGGGTGACTTACGGCTGCTTCAAAGGACCATATGATTTATCATATGTTGTTCTCATCTTATAAGGTCAATCCTCGTAAATAATTTTATCTTGTGAATATGTTAATAACTAGTGTAGATTTTTTGGTGAAAAATAAGATGTGCTCGAGTACAAATTTTACAAGAATTTCTTAGTAAATTCAAAATCTTTCAAATAATTGTACTCGGCACCATCTTATAAACCCTCAAAAGTTGAGGGGGAGCAATAATATGTTCCATTCTGCTAGAATACATCATTTTGTCCCCGAACGGTTAATCAATTGATATCCAAAATATCAAGGGATTAACATTTTGGATAAGGGGAGAAAATGTGATTAACCTGGACTTAATGTATATTGACAGAAGTAATCAATTAAAATGGACTCGATGCACTCCACACTTAAAATGTACTACGATTACGATGCACATGTTAAGGGGGAGATTTTAGTGATGATTAAAACATTCAAAGTGTAAACCTTTTGATATTTATATCAAACACTTTGAATGAATTTTTCAATGATTTTGGTTTGTAATGGTGATGGAATACCCTAAAAGACCGACCATGTACTTAATTTTATTGAGTTATAAGGTGGTTAGGTATTGGTATTCAAATCCCATGATCCAGCCAGAACCGAAGGGATCTACCCAGGGATATCCACTAGTTAGTGTAGAAGTCCTTAGGTATGATTAAAAAGGAGAAAAAGTGAGAATCGGGAATAATGCCGACTGAGATGGAGCTAACACTGGAACAAACCCAACAAGGTGTTAGTTATGAAGTCTCGATAAGCATTGAAGGGGTTGAAGAATGAAAAAGAAATGTAAGGATAAAGGGTGAAAAGAAAGAAGCCCTCCATACACTTAGGCAGAAACCGGGTCAATACATATGCTGTCAGAAACACTTAGGTGTTGTCTGACATTGAAGACAGTCATGGACCCAGTGACGCTATGCACAAACCCCTCCCAGCCACTCAAAGTCGGAAAGACTTTGTTTCAAAACTCACAGAGATACACTCATTTCTATTGACTTTCTCACTCCGAGTTAGTTGATATTGAAAGGTGCACTCACCCACCTCCGATCAACGTATATATTAAAAGTGCAACTATACGGAGTTCTTAGAGCTAAAAAAGATCTTCCATTTAATCACATTAGACACTGTCATAATTTCGCTTGTTTTCCTCACACAGGTGAATATCAAGTAATATCATTAGAGTCCCTAAACGCAAGATCCTTATAGATTATGCCAGAACATCCGAGTGATACTTAGTATTCATAATGAAGATGGAAATCCCTGCTTGAGCCACATCAAACATAGATCATGGTAGGTGACTTGTGAGCGTTCTTATGAGATCAACTTTTTTTTTTTTTTTGTTTGGGTAAAACAACTGGAAAACAACAATGGTGCGATTCTTTATGAATCAAACTTGTTCTAGGTTAGGGATCAACGGTCACATAATTTTGAATTCTTAAAACTCTCGGATGGGGTCATAAAACCATTTCTTTATAAGTGAGCACTTCGATTGATTTTCAAATCGATTTTCTATATCAATCGGTGAGATAGTAACTCACTGGTTCACTCTTATCGTGCTGTCTGCTTTGAGACGTTCCGATAATGAGAACATACTGAGTACGATGAATCTAATACTTATGTGTTAGAAAGATTCAATACTACAGCTGGAAATCCTGTCAAGAAGATTCTTCTTAAATTGAATCTATCTGATACAAGAGGTCAATCCTCACGGATTTGAAGGTTTCTTCAACCAAACCTGGGTGAATGACAAAGCCATATTCGTCCCCTCGCTTTATTGCTAACTGTTTAATGAAGGCTATTTAAAGATGGCGGTGGAGGTTCCTGATTCCAACAGTCTCACAAATCCAAGCCACAGCTCATAGGACCCGATAGACAAACATAAGGACTATCATAGAAAAGCCAAATCATATTTCAAGATTCCGCCACTCTGAAAACGAACTGTTCTTTCCTCAAAAAAAGTGACGAAGTCAATAGTTAACAGAATCTCAAGAAAGACTAGCATTAAAGTTTATCAAGACAACCATCAAGAACCACTCAAAGTCAGAAAGACTTTGTTTCAAAACTCACGGAGATACACTCATTTCTATTGACTTTCTCACTCCGAGTTAGTTGATATTGAAAAGGTGGCACTCAGCTCCAGCCTCCGATCACTAAAATTAAAAGTGCACAATTGAGTCTAGAGCCAAAAGAGATCATCCATTAATCTCATTAGGACACTTGTCATAATTTAGCTTGTTATCTCACACAATGTGAATATCAAGTAATATCATTAGAGTCCTACGCAAGATCCTTGTGATTTTGCCAGAACATCCGAGTGATACTTAGGTATTCACAATGAAGATGGAAATCCTGCTTGAGCCAACATCAAACAAGCTCATGGTAGGTAACTTGTGCGATTCTTTATGAATCAAACTTGTGACAACTGGAAAGAAACGATGGTGCGATTCTATAAGAATCAAACTTGTTCCAGGAAATGGATCAACGGTTGTTAATGAATTTTTGAAATGATTAACACTCTTGGTGTGTCACAAAAACAATTTTACAAGTGATACATCGATTGATTTTCAAATCAATTTTCTATATCAATCGGTGAGATAGTAACTCACTGGTTCACTCTTATTGTGCTGTCTGCTTTGAGACGTTCCGATAATGAGAACATGCTGAGTACGATGAATCTAATACTTATGTGTTAGAAAGATTCAATACTACAGCTGGAAATCCTGTCAAGAAGATTCTTCTTAAATTGAATCTATCTG
Organism: Tanacetum coccineum; assembly: GCA_026074375.1. NCBI lineage: Eukaryota > Viridiplantae > Streptophyta > Magnoliopsida > Asterales > Asteraceae > Tanacetum > Tanacetum coccineum. The sequence continues at coordinate 18,934 of BQNB010056872.1, forward strand.
ATCATAGGTCGATCCTCACAGATTTGAAGGTTACTCCAACCAAACATGGGCGAATGACAAAGCCATATTCGTTCCCCAAGCTTTATTGCTAACTGTTTTTATGCAGGCTATTTAAAGATGGTGGTGGAGGTTCCTGATTCCAGCTGACTCACAAGATCCATAGCCACATGCTCATACCCGACCGACAAACATAAAGACATCATGAAAGCTCAAGTACATGTTTCAAGACTTCCGCTACTCTGATACCGTACGTCTTTCTTGAAGTGACGATGTATTAAAGTCAAAGAATTTCAAAGAAGTTTCCGTCACTCTGATACCGAACGTCTTTCTCGAAGTGACGAAGTGTTAAAGTTAAAGAATTTCAAGAAAGATGCAACATTAAAGCTTTCCAAGTCATCAAATTAAGAATGGTATGAGCATGTCGGTCCAGAAGTCTCAAGCCCACAAGATGGTAAAGTTACAAGATGGCGTAAAGAGATTGTGCTTGGTTGATGATCTCAAGATGCTCAAGATCACAATGTCAAATACACGTTCAAGGATCAAGCTTAATCCAGAAATCAATGATCACTACAACATATTCACAAGAGAAAGTTAAAAGGACGAGCTAAAGACTAAAAGACAAAGCATAGTATGCTAGGCTTAAAGTTTTGTAAAATGGAGTGACCTCCCTTAGGGGGAGATTGTTGGAAACACAAAAAGTGTCGGTCACTTCCAAGTTGTAACAGGTCTTAGCTCGTAGTTAGTGTAATGATTAGATTAGTAATCTAGTCCGGCCCAAGGCCCATGGGAAGCCCATCATAGCCCATGGCCGGCCTATAGGATCTATATAAGCCCTTCTCCTAGCCTTGGAGAGGGTTGGTTGTTCCATTTTGTAATATTTTCATCATAATACACTTCATCCATTTTCCATCCATTCTATCTCTAACATCACAACCCACATCTCACTCTTGTTCTTGGTTTGATCATAAGATTACTAGTATTCTACAGATCCATATGGAGAAGTTCTAAGCATCTAGTCGTTAAGACTATATTCTTAGCTTTGTGACTAGCGTGAGCTTGTTTTCCCATTTTGCAAGCATCACAAAAATGTTGATCAAACTTAAGCTTAGGTAGGTTTCTAACTAATTCCTTAGAAGCCAACGATTGAATGAGACGCATGTTTGCGTGACCTAATCTCCTATGCCACAATGTGGAATTTTCATCAATCGTTGCTAGACAAATTTGATCCTTTGGCTTATTTCCTAATTTCATCACATATAAGCCTTTCTTCCTAATACCTCTACCTATGACTTTACCGTCCTTAGTGATTTCACTATCATGTTCAGAGAAAGTTACTCTACACTTATTATCACATATTTGTCCTATACTTAGCAAGTTAAATCCTAAGTTATCAACATGTTCTACATTATCTATTTTGAGAGAGTCATTAGAAATCGTACCTTTGCCAATGATGTTACCGCGAAGATTACTACCAAAAATGACATTACCTCCATTGTATGCCTTGTAAGTGGAGAAGAGCTTTCGGTTACCCGTCATATGTTTAGAACATCCGCTATCCTTGATCCATTCGTCGGGCTCCAAGTCGACTCCAAGGCATATCTATTTATATAAGATAATAACTCAAACATTTGGTCCCCAATATCTCATGGGTCCAAAGTTGTTAGTGCCAAACATCCCTTGCATTTGATGCAATTGGTTGGGATGTGAGAATGGAAGACACATTTCCCATGTCATATAACTTTGATGTTGAAAGTTGTTCCAAGTTACGAGAAAACCATGAGGTTGGTTTTGTCGACCAACATGTCTTTTTGGTTGCGGTGTTTTAGGACGAGAATAATTATTATTGACTCTTCTAGGAGGTGGAGTTTTTGATCTAAATTTGGGTTTCGAAAATCCAACTCTGGGTTTTGACAATGGCTTATAGAATTGTTTAACTTCATTGTCACTAGCAACAGGAATTTTGACTTTGTTTACAATTTTATGTTTTGGTCTAGAACCCAAAATAGATTTTTGAAAAGACATAATTTTCTCAGATCCAGGCGTTGCTGGTGGTGGTCTCATAATTATTTTAGGGGCTGCTTGGTCAATTTGGGGGCCGCCCATATTTACGGGACCTCCATCAGAAGACGTCTTTTTATGAGCTTTCACAAATTTTATTTCCTTAGTTCCACTAGATGATGCTTCAAATGAATTAAACCCTAAACCTAATTTATCACCGGAGGGTTTTTGATTACTTAACATTTCAATTAAATAATGTGTACTCTTTTCAAATTTGTTTAATCTAGTAGATTCTTCTTTGAGTTTTTTATTCTCAATTTTAAATGTATGACACTTTGTACAATCGAGATTAACTCCCTTGTTTTTCTCGAGTGTGGACAATTTATCTTTTAATTCTCTAAGCTCATTTTCTAAATTATTTCTAGTAGCTTTTAACCTTTTGTTCTTAGTGAGTATCTTTAAACTCATTTTGCATAATTTATCATATTCATTGTCTAAAGCTAAATCATCAATTGATGAATTTTCATCACTGAAGTATGAGGATTCAGAACATACCTAACTTGATGCATGAGCTACGAGACACGTTTTATTTTTGACCTTCTCATCATCTTCTTTACCGCTATCGCTCCAAGAGCCTCCGACAAAAGCTCTTTAGTTCTTGTCTTTCGGTGGTTTTGTACATTCTCCAATAAGATGATTCGGGTCACCGCATCTAAAGCATTTTCTATCACTTTTACCGTTCTTGTCATCACGGCTTCTTTGAACGTCTTTTTGTCGTTCTGAGGTTGTCTCACGAATTTACTTCTTCTTTTAAAGAACTTCTTGAAGTCTCTTACCGTCATGGCGTACTCTTTGTCTTCACTACCAGAAGTTGAACACTCTTATCACTAGATTCTTTCTTAGACTTTAAAGCAATAGATTTCTTTTCAACTTTTGCTTTGATTATTTCGGAATCTTTCTTGATGATCATTTCGTAAACTTTAAGGTTCCCGATAAGCTCATCAAGAGATAGTGACGTTAAGTCTTTCGATTCTTCAATCGCCGTGACCTTTGCTCTCCATTTAGGATGTAGAGCCCTAAGAAACTTCCTTACGTAGTTCTTACTAGAATAACCTTCATCAAGAGCTTTAAGACTAGTAATAATAGTATTAAATCTAGCAAAAGCACTATCTATATATTCGTCTTCGGAAATGACGAATTGTTCATATTGTTGAACCAAAAGGTCGATCTTATTATCTTTGACTTGGCTATTACCTTGATGGGTGATTAACAAAGTTTTCCAAATTTCTTTTGCCGTGTTACACATGAAAATTCTTTCATATTCTTTTCTTGGCAAAGCATTGTAAATAACCATTTTGGCTTCATTATTTTTCGCAAGTCTCTTTTTGAGATCATCGGTTTGTTTTTCAAAAGGGATAACCTCATCTAATTTGGTTTCCGGATTTTGTACAATAGGTTGAAAATCACCATTGGTAATAACATGCCAAAGATCTAGATCTTTTGATTTAACATATGTCTCGAATCTATTTTTCCAATAAATAAAACTATCGCTTTCAAAGAGTGGTGGTCTTTGCATAGATTGCCCTTCTAGATATTTGTCGGAATCCATAGATCGATCCAAGCTTTAAAATACAGTATATTTTAAAAATCTTGAGTGACCTTGGCTCCTGATACCAATTGTGGAAACTAGAAGGGGGGTTGAATAGTTTACACGTTTGTTTTACGTTTTAAAAGTTTACTTTCAAAAATGTATAGATCCGAGTTATATGTTCAATCAAATCACAATATGAACAAGCAATAACTATCTAAACCAAAACTAGATAACAACAATAATAATGTAAAGAGATAAGGAAAGAAACAACCAAACCAAGACACCATCAAACCAAGATACCAAGATTTATAAGTGGTTGGCTACGGAAAAAAAAAAAAAACCAAAACCATCTTACCCTACTCCACTCGAGATTTCACTATGTCAACAAGCTCCTTTTAGGCGAAGAAAACCGTTTATACATCGCTTACTTTCTTTTCCGACACTAAGCTAGATGTTGAGTCCTAATCTTAGCTAGAACCAATCTAAGACTTCACTAAGTCTTTACACACTCACAAGATATATACTTTTGGATTGACACACAATCTAATTCACACATAATAATAATTTAACACTATATGTAACTATCACAATCTAATTTTACACACCGACCAACAAAGAAAATATAATGAAGATTTGGATCTTGAGGTAAGAGGAAAGAGATCACTTGATAACAATTCGTTTTCTAGATAATAGCAAATGGTTCCTTCTCGTTGCACTTGATTAAAAAGGAGAGGAGAGGGAATTAATCACTTGAAAAAGATCAAGATATGTTAGTGATCAAGATATGTGTTTGAGAAAGAAAGAAAGAAGAGAGAAAAGTAGATCTGAGAAAATTCATGACAAGATAGTTATGTTTTCAATCTGGGTAACCCAAATATTTATAGACAGAAAAAACAAGCAGTCGTATACAGTCTGTCTGTCGTGTCCGGCGGTCCCTAAAATGTTAGGGTCCGACAGGCTATAAAGGAGCCGCCCGAATATAAGAGAAAAAAGGAAAAAGGAAAAAAAAAAAAAGAGTACGCTTCGTCTGTTGTCCCTTTTTTTAGGAGAGGAAAGTGGATTATCAGCTTGTAGGAACCTTCATTTGAGGGGAAATTTTTGCATTTCAAAATTTAGTGTTTTTAATAAAACATTTCCTTTTATGAATAAAATTATGAGTGTCATATATTTTTGTAAATACACTTTTGTAAGGTTTAAGAAAAATATTTTCTTAATCACTAATCATGTTTAATGATTTGTTTATCCATACCTTAAGTGATTAATCTTAGAAATAAAATTTTACGATTAGTAATTTATAAATGTTTAATTTTATCGTAAACGTTTTTACATTTTGTTATTATCAAAATATCGAGAGGTCGAAAAATATAAATAACGTTTTTAGACATTATTTGTATTAACATAGTGTGATAAATAAAATTAAAGGATATAGCCATGACACAATTATTTATAGTGGTTTGGCTACAAGAACTCCTTCTTTGCCCTACTCCACTCTCCGAGTACCCAAATCGAGAGTTCGTAAACACTACATCCACAAGCTTCTTATTTTGGCGGAGAAACCTCACAGTGTTGCTTACACTTTATCCGGTACTAAGTTAAATACCGAGTCCTGTCACCGGTAGTTACAACCCTACGTCGCTTACACTTTATCCTGTACAAAGCTAAATACTGAGTCCTAACACCGGTAGAACTAACCTTACGTCGCTTACACTTTATCTAGTACAAAGCTAAATACCGGGTCCTAACTTCGGTAGAACCAACCTTATCCAATCTTTATTTTATGAAAATGGTTTTTATGTTTACAATGAATGAATGATGATCAAGAATCAGTAGGAAGATCTTGATATGATGAGAGTTCCTTGCAACAAGTAAACTTGAGGCTTAATCTCGTATGCATAACTTGGTTACATATTCTCCTAGTAAGAAAATCACCAAAAATAATACATGAAAGAGATCTTGATCCGAGATCAAGGATTAAAGAATGCAAGAGAGAATGTGTGAGAAAATGGATGCCTAAAACAAGAGAAATGGCTTGCTATTTATAGGAAAAATGAGTGACTGTTCCCCGGTTCCAGCGGGTCCTTTCTAAAAGGGAAACGACCAGTAAAACCCGAGGGTTCCGGGTATCTGATAGTGTAGATAGGGATTTTGGATGCTAAATCACTTAAAATATTTTGTAATCTTTTAAGATCTTTTCAAGATCATGAGTGATGTCATGCATGAGGTGAATAACAATTTGTGAACTTATTTTCCTAGGTTTTCTTTTGTATACTTCAAATGTATGTAATTAATAAAAATAAAATGTGCAAGAATATTTTTGTTGTTTTGTATGAATAAAAGTGTATAATTAACTTTGTTTGGAATACTTGAAATAAAGTATCCAAGTTAATTACATTTTTAAATGACATATTTTAATATAGCATGTATAGTTATTTGTATGATTAAATTTTGTGAAAATATAACTTGGTTAATATAGAAGAATGACGTTTAATGTACGATGAATGATGATTGACGTATGATGAATATGATGTTTAATATATGAACGATGAGTTGTGTAGAACTGTAGAGGGGGATGAATAGGGTTTTCTTAACTTCTTCAAAGTTTATAAAACTTCAAGTCTTGAAAGAGCCAAGTGGTGTGCTAATCTATTTTATGGAAAGAACAATAAGTAGATACAGAGAAGAAGAGAGAAGAAGAGACACCACGATATATACTGGTTCGGGAAGGGGGGTTTAGTCCTTCCGTACATCCAGTTGTGAATCCACGACTTCAATACTACACTAGTATAATCCTTATGGTGGACTACAAATCGTATTACAATTTAACTCCCCGACTTTCAACAAAGATCGGCGCTCACAAAGAAGAGTTACTACCTACGGTATTCCTCCCTCAGAATCCACTCCTAAGAACTCGTGATTCGACATAACCTATAACTCTAAAATCCTTCCCCTTGGAAGCTTTCCAAAACCCCAACTATATCCCTAATGATCTAGGCTTGATCCCAAGGATACAAGACTTCCCTTATAACTCGATTGAATAAAAGATAGATGGATGAACCAAGTCCTAACCTAACCTAGAGACTCAATTTTAAAGAAAGGGTATGAGAAAGGAGACCCTCGACAAAACACACAAGTATATATTAGGTACTTGTGTGGCTCTCTCGCGGAGATGTGTGTTCTTTAATAGATGTTAGAAGAGAAGATTAAGAACACAAAAGGTGTTAGACTTAGAGGATTAGTGGAGAGAAAAGAGAGGAACAAATATTTGCAAGAGGTGAGGAATACAAAGGCCAAAGGTAGGTATTTATAGGCCAAAGATCCCAAATTGTTAAAAACAATTCGAGTATGGCGCGCTGCCCACGCGTCAGCGCGTGACCAGCGTGCCAAAATCCCGAAGTTGTTTTCTTTAAGACTTTGGCATTTTAAATACTCGCACTTGTTAAACCCCCAATTGTACTTCACACTATAACCTTTCAATCATTCTTATACTCAAGGTAAACCAACTCAAATAGCCATTTGATAAAACATTTATGAAGTATTAAAATCGTTTTGCTTATCCGATAATGTAAAGAGAGAAAAGGATTATCATAAAGGAGTATTTTAGGTATTCCTCAAAGTGTAAATAGGGTACAAGAGAATATTCTTGGAATATTCTTTGCTTGAATAGAAAGGGGGAAGAACTTGAAATTTGAATTTCAAATTGAATTAGCCACATATTGGATAATAGAGAATGGGTTGTGAATGAGTTGGCATGATGTGATAGAAGGGATCCTATTGATCTTTGATTGAAATGAATGGTGAGGATGTGAAGAAGAGAGGTATGATAGATTGATAAACTGGTAAGATCAATGGTAGAGAGAGAGATGTGTTTGTTGTATGAGTGAGAAGTGTATGTTTGTGAGAAGAAGTATGTTTGTTTGAGATGAGAGTTCAATCAAATGGTTTAGAAGAGAATGAGGTATATTGGATTGATGAGGTGGCTTGATCAAGGGTAGAATAGAAAGTGTGTTTGTTTGAAATCAATCCAAGGGTGGAGAAAAGAGTGTGGGAACTTGGATTGATGAAATGGCTTGATTAAGGGTGATGATGAAGAAGTGTGTGTGTGTGCTGCTTGTGTGGAAAATTTAAATATATTAGAGGAAGAGGTGATTGATTAGTAAAATGTGGTGGAGATTGTTTTGGGAGAATGTTTTGAAAAGATGTAAAGGATCCTTGGTTGGGAATGTAGGGAACATAAGGTACAACAAGTACAAGGATAGTACATTGTGTAAGGGAATGTGAGTTGACATATTGAGGATTATTTGGTGAAGGCTTATGAAGATGAAGAAGATTAAGATAAGATTAAATCAAAGGATTAATTTAGGTTAATAATCACATTGCTAATAAGAAAAAAAAGAGTGGGCATATGTGATTATGGGATTGTTTAGGAAGAAGGTGTTTGGAGTGTGTGTAGAAGAGATGAAATCATTTGTTGGGTTAGAAGGGTGAACAAATGATTTGAAATAATGGGTTGTAGGGTTATGTAGAATAAGTGTGGACTTGTACATGTGAGGAATACATATGAGTTTGTAAAACATTTATAAGTAAGGAGATGGAAAAACTCAAAGTATAATTAATCTCCAAATACCACAAACTCATATAGTCATTTAGACTTTAATCCAAGATAGTCAATAATGGATTTGATCACTAATCATCTTGATGCAAACAAGCTAAGTACTTTGCATCTTAAGTAAAGCATATCCCATAACAGGAAAGGATGCGTTTACACAAAGTGACCTTTGACTTACTTTTACCAATAAGGGAGTAAAACCTGTTACGTTATTAGGAACAACGTAAATTTGGATTAAGGTTAAATGAATACTTTTGTTTGTTGGTATGTTTTAAACATGATCATACTAGGTTTAGAAAGAAGTTTTTGGCCTTGGCTAGATGCATTTGATAAAAGATTTGAGTTGGCGTTTTGTAGAGAAATGGGAGGATTCGTTTTTTCTCTTCTCCAAGTCTAAACCTCATTTGGAGTGTTCTCAAATGCTCAAATATCATGTACATACTGTTATTGAAGTTTCCACATGTGTCGGGTAAGAGGAAAGCCGACATTGCAAAATCCATAAAAACGGGCTTTGCGAGTGGGGCGCTGGCTACGCGCTGACGCGTGCCTAGTGCGCCAGATTCCAGCATCCGTTTTTCCGGATTTTGGTTATCATTTTTTATTTTATGTTTGCGAACATTTATTTGTCATCGTTAAAACATAAAGAAGATCCTAGTCAATGTTGCACCAACAAGTTGAGTTAGAAAACTATTGGTTTAAAACATATAAACTTTATTTTCTACTTCCGATGATTTTATGATTGTCATCGACAAAACATGAATAGATCGTAAAATATAAATAAACATTTTTACGGTTTATTTGTATTAACACGAAGTTACTAAATATTTGATAGTAGTTCCTTTTGAAGAATGATAACATCAAATATTTAATACTTTTTCATATCAAATTCACACGTTTATTGCATTGCTTTATATCGTTTTGGTACTTAATTCGTTAATATTTTGTATTTTAGGTAATTTAGGCAATGGAACGGAAAAGATGCGGAAAAACGGCTTTTTATATCAAAATCCGCAATATTCATGTGTTACGGCGTAATTAACATATTGGTTACGACGTAACGTTGCTAACGAAGAGATTATGGCGTAAAACGTCTTTTGGTTACGCCGTAATCAGTTATTTATCACGAAGATTTGGAAGCTTTAAAGACAATCATTTATTTAATACGAAGATTCGGTGCTGACGAGGCTTTACGGCGTAATGTCCCATATAGTTACGCCGTAATCTTTTATTATGGAAATTATATTGTTGCCGATTAAAGGTTACGGTGCAACATGATTATTAATTACGTCGTAACTGGTTTTATCTCATAAAGAAGGAAAGCTGCGTCAGGAGTGTTACGGCGTAACCAAGTATTGGGTTATGCTGTAAAGTATGAGCTATCACAGGGACTATTATTGAGCAAAATTTATACATTGTTTCATTATTCACCCTAAACTTTGAGGACTAAACTCGCCATATGATCAAAGATCATATTTATTATATATAGATATCAATTGATATCAATTCAACGAATTCCATACAGTGTGGTTTTGCCGAAAAGAAAGAAAAGGAGAAAAAGAGGCAAGCACATTAGGGTATAAGGCAAAACCCCTTCCGGGTTTGTCATAGTATTTAACTACGGGATCCGAGAGCATTAAATTCGCGACATCTGCAATTGTACGTCAACTTTTTATGGTCAATTTAATTATATTATTTTTGGATTATTGGATCCATCCATATAATTGTTGATGTTTATTTTTATTAGTTATGTTTATTATTTTGTTTCTTATTGCAGTTTAATTATTAATATCTATTGATTATTAGGTTATGAATCTCGTTGTTTTAATAAAATCGTTTCTTTATTAATTGTATATCGTGCACTTGAAATCCTTGGGACATCCAGTTGAAGGTTTTGATATAGAGTTGAGCGCTGACACTAAAAGTTGAGTAAGGTGAATCCCAAACCTTGTGCGCGCTGATTGATTTGCAATAGAGGTGACCAACATACTCGTAAATGTTCGAACAAGTAAGGAAGAACCCTTAAGCATTAATTCTTGTTGGAGAACGAGCTAATACAGGAGACCTATTGTTAGAATAAGCAAATCTTTGTAATTAATTTAAATCTTAATAACTGTATACTGAGAATAGTTAATTCTCCCTTGTTAGTCCATTCTCTCATAGACATATGTTAGTTTTCAACTACCAAATTGGACCTAATGATTTAGTCCCCATTTAAGATTGCACAAACATGGCACAGGATCATATGTATTTATTTGCGTTCTTCTTTCTAGTTGTTCACACCAATTCTAATCCCCTTTTTTCGAACAGTAGGCTTACCACACAAGGAACCACGAAAACAGTTCAATCAATAATCTAAAAATCCAACCATGTTGTTCTTTCCTGCTTTTATTAGGTAGAATAAATAAAATCCGATAACAATTAAAGACAATAAACCGTTCTTTGAGTCGACACCCGTACTTACCAATCACTACACTATACACGATAGGGTACACTGCTCTTTAGTGCGTAGGAATAGTCAAGGTAGTTAGGGTTTTATAAATGTAAAACCTGACGTAGTTTTATTTAAAAGAAATTACGCATCAAAGAACAAAATGATGATCTTAAAAGAAAACTTGCTAAAAATAATGAGGCTAAAATAGTTCTTTATAATGCTTTACCTAAAAAGGATTAAGAAAGAATTTTTATGTGTAAAACGGCTAAAGAAATTTGACAGTCGTTGTTAATCACACATCAAGGTAATAGCCACGCCAAGGATAATAAATTGATCTTCTTGTTCAATAATATGAACAAATTACCATCCTTAAGAAATATATATATAGCGGTTTTGCTAAATTTAACACTATTATTACTAGTCTTAAAGCACTTGATGAAATTTTTTCTAGCAAGAACTATGTTAGAGAGTTTCTTAGGACTCTACATCCAAAATGGAGAGCAAAGGTCACGGCGATTGAAGAATCGAAAGATTTGTCATCACTAGCTCTAGACGAGCTTATCGACAATCTTAAAGTACATGAAGTAATCATGAAAAAGGATTCCGAAATTTATAAAGGCAAAAAGGAAAGGGTCAAGTCCATTGCCTTAAAAGCTAAGAAAGAGTTTAGTGATGATGAAACTTCGACATCCGAAAGTGACGACTATGGGCGAACCAAACTGGAACCGACCCAACTCGAACCGAATTTTAGAACCGCGGTTCGGTTCTCGGTTCCTCAATATTCCAAATTTCGATTCTCGGTTCGGTTTGGTTTGGTTTTCGCGGTTCTCGGTTCTGGAACCGAAGAACAGCCCGACTTCAAATATGTGGGATTTTTATTAGATTTTTAGTTTTTTACATGATACTTATCCTTGTTGCAACTTCATGTTTATATTTCTTATAACAATTACATTAACGCATAAGCTAAATCTAAGCTTCATTTTCCACTTATTTTATTCTACCCAGAAGTTCCTTGTTTTTATGGTACAGGTCACATCACCATTTTGTATTGCAAAACCATATATAGATACAAAGGATGTGATTAAATACAAAGACATACAAATTGTATAAAAGGATAACATATTTTAGCCGTTTAAGGTCAAGAACTTTGTTTAACCACAAAAAAGTTTAAACACAAATTGAGTTTTTAGATTTGTTTGGAAATTTCAGTACCAATCGGGTAAGAATCGAAATACCCGAACCGAACCCAAGAACCGAAGGGAACCAAAACACGCACTTCGGTCCGGTTCTCGGTTCTTAAAATATGCATTTTTCGGTTCTCGGTTCTTTCGGTTCCGGGCCGGTTCTTTGCGGTTTTGGAACCGCGCTTACCCCTAGTGACGACAAAGAATATGATACGGTTGCAGGAAACTTTAAAATTTTCTTTAGAAAAAAGGGTAGATTTGTTATACAACCACGAGAGGATAAGAAATCATTCCGGCAAAGGGATGATAAGAAAGGCAAGAGTGATAGGAAATGTTTTAGATGCAATGATCTGAATCATCTCATTGGCGAATGCCCAAAGCCTCCACGGAACAAGGAACAAAAAGCATTTGTTGAGGGTTCTTGGAGTGATAGCGAAAATGAAGCCGATGACAAAACCAACGAAGAAACTTGTCTCATGGCTTAATCGTCAAATGAGGTAACTCTTGACTCTTCTTATTTTAGTGATGATGCTTTTTCGTTAGATGATGATAGTATAAAAATTGAGTATAATAATTTATGTGAGATTATCTTAAAAATCATTAACAAAAATAAAATTTTGAAAACTAAAAGAGAGTTTTTAGAAAAAGAAACTTTTGAGTTAGATGAGAAAATTAAGAAACTTGAGAGAAACAAAGAAGTTGACATTGGTTGTGAGTCATGTCAAACTTTTCTTAGAAAATGTTAAACTTGAAAATCAAATTAAATTTGTCAAATTCGATCAAAGTGCCAATTCACTAAATGAAATGCTTAATGCTCAAAGGTCGCCTAGTAGTAAATTAGGTTTGAGATTTGATAAAAATAAAGCGTCAACAAGCGAAACAAAGCAAGTAAACTTTGTTGGGTCGGCTGTAGTTTTGGCAGGTGACGGATCCACCATAAAGGCAGACGGATCCACCGTGCCCGGATCCGTCGATTTGTCAACCAGCCAAAACATGGCAAAAAATGTATTAAGCCCACCTATGTCTTCTCGATCAGATTTTGTTATTGTTATGAAGAAACTAATACATAAGAACATTGGAATTTCCAAAAGACCGTCTCTCAAATCGTCTCTTAAGAATGGTTTAGGATTTTTCAAAACCGAGTCTAGATCTAAAACACTTCAACCTAGAAGAAATAATTCTTCTCAACCAAGATACAACACACCCCAACCTAGAAGAAATTCTAGTGGACCAATTTATCAAAATCATTCTGAGTGGAACCAATTTTATCAAATCATTATCCGGCATGAATATGGTAATAAATAATCAAACTCAAGGTTTTACGCAATTAGGAGAATTGGTATCCCATTTCAATATCCAACCTAATGCAACAAATGCAAAGGGATGTATGGGGGGGGGGGGGGGGGGGGGGGGGGGGGGGTAATAAGGAGGGATTATATTGGGGGGGGGGGGGGGCCAATATACGAACCAAATATAACAAATTCAAGGGATGTACAACACTAACATTTTTGAACCTATAAGATATTGGGGACTAAGCACTTGAGTTTGTATTTGTTTAAATAGGCATGCTTGAGAATTGGTTTGGAGCTGGGCGAATGGATTAAAAGATAACGGTTGCTCCAAACATATGACGGGAAACAAAAGTCTCTTCTCAACCTACAAAGCATACGATGGAGGTAATGTTGTTTTTGGAAGTAACTTAAAAGGGAAAATCATTGGCAAATGTACGGTCTCTAACGACTCTCTTACTATTTTAAACGTAGAACACGTAGATAACTTAGCTTTTAATTTACTTAGTGTCGGTCAAATTTGTGACAGTGTATAATTTTATTTACGGGAGATTGTAGTGAAATAACTAAGGATGGTAAAGTAGAGGAAATAGAATTAGGAAAAATGGTTTATATGTCATGAAATTAGGAAATAAGTCTCAAGACAAATTATGTCTTGCCACTCTAGACGATAACTCTACATTGTGGCATATAAGACTTGGTCATGCAAATATGTGTTTAATCCAGTCTTTGTCATCCAAAGAATTGGTTAGAAATCTACCAAAGTTAAAATATGACAACCATTTTTTTAATGCTTGTAAAATAGGAAAACAAGCTCATGCAAGCCATATGGCTAAAAATATAATTTCTATTAATAGGTGTTTAGAACTTTTAAATATGGATTTATTCGGTCCATCCGCTATTAGAAGTTACGGTGGTAACTTATATACTTTAGTAATAGTGGATGACTGTTAGGAATATTGTAATAGATAGTTACTACTAGTAGATATGTAGTTCCTACTGGTAGAGTAAAAGTTCCTGCTGGTAGGTATGTAGTTCCTACTGGTAAGGATAATGTTGTAGTTAGTGCTGGCAGAACAAAAGTTATTCCGCTTTTTGTGATGCACAAGACATTACTCATAATTTCTCGGCTCCTCGTACTCCACAATCAAATGAGGTAGTTGAAAGAAAGAATCGTACACTACAGAAATGTCTAGGACTATGTTAAATGAACAATCCATACCTCAAAAGTGTTTTGGTGCAACGCCGTTGACACCTCTACTTATATCCTTAATAGAATATTAATCCGACTAATTCTAGGAAAAACCCCTTATGAAATATATAGAGGTAGGAAACCCACTTTAGAATACTTCAAAGTGTTTGGAAGCGATTGCTTCATTTTTAAACACTAAAGACTATCTCACCAAGTTTGACTCAAAATCATACGAAGGTGTTTTTCTAGGATATTCCCAAAATAGAAAAGCTTATATTATCTTAAATAAACACACCATGAAAGTCGAAGAATCACTCAACATGACATTCGATGAAAGTCCTCCTCCTACCAAATTATCACCATTGGTTGATGATGATGTTGGTGAAGAAGAAGCTATAGAAAGAAAGTAAAAGTAGATAATAATGTAGAAAATGTGTCTATTGAAGTTGACGAGGTTGTTAACAGTAAAGAGTCTAGAAGTCACCCATCAAAACAAGTTATAGAAAATCTAAATCAAATAACATTAAGAACACAAGCCCAAAATAAAAGTAATTTCTTTTGTTTCAACTCAGCCATAGAACCTAAGAATGTCAATGAGGTATTAGAAGATGAAATTTAGGTTGTAGCTATGCAAGAGGAACTAAATCAATTTATTGCAAATGATGTTTGGGATTTAGTGCCTCTACATAAGAATCAATTAATTATGGGAACTAAATGGGTATTTAGAAATAAGTTAGACGAAAACGGTATTGTGTCTAGAAATTAGGCTAGATTAGTGGCACAAGGATATAATCAACAAGAAGGTATAGATTACGATGAAACATACACTTCGGTAGCCAGATTAGAGTCAATATGAACACTTCTTGCTCTTGCTTGTGCAAATGATTTTAAATTATAAAATATGAATGTAAAAAGTGCTTTCCTAAATGGTTTTATAAACGAAGAGGTTTACGTTACTCAACCTCCGGGTTTATTGATTTTGAAAAACCAAATTACGTTTACAAACTTAAAAAGGCTTTGTATGATCTTAACCAAGTTCCTAAAGCTTGGTATGATAGACTAAAAGCATTTTTGCTAAAACACGAGTATTCTATGGGAGTGATCGATAACACACTTTTTACAAAGAAATCGAAAGCACATCTCATTGATTCCTCGTGATACTTATACGTAAAATATAGTATAAGGATAAATCAATAATAGTATAGTAATAAGTATTCCGTGAGGATTCTAAAAGATTACTTTTATCCAAAGTAAAATTCAAGACCTTCTCGAGTCGTATCCCGACGAGGTGCGAATTGAAAATCGAGGTTAAGTTTGTGATCGCGTGATTGAATATTTTAAGAGTTTGATTTGGTTTCCTATTTTTTCAAATATAAATGCAAAAACACGTAAATGCAAGCAATAATTAAAGCAAGTAAAGATTTAAACGCAAAAACGTTAACAGGAAATTAAAAACGCGACATATAAGCAAATAATTCAAATTCTAACCCTAAGAATGTTTTTTTTATATAAGTCCTAAATGACTAAAAACAATTTTCAGAAAAAGAATTATATATATTTTTTATTATGAATTAAAAACTATTTTAATCTAGAAAATTAATTAAAAATACTAAACTAATTTATAAAAATTCAATTTGTATAGATTTATTATAATTTATACAACAATGTTTTTATCTATTTTTTTTTTTGTTTTTTTTTATCTTTTATTTTTTCTTTTTATTATTTTTGTTTTTTTTTTTTTTATTTTTTTTTTTTTTTTTTTTTTTTTTTTATTTTTTTTTTTATTTTTTTTTTTATTCATATATTTATATTTTATTTTTTTTATAACAATATATTTTATTTAATTTTTTTTTTTTTATTTTTTTTTTATTATTTTTCTTTTTTACGTTTTTATGGTTTGGTTGTTTTCGCGTATGTTGTTTGATTTTTAGTTGGATTTGGAAGTTCAAGCTATACTTATTAGTTTGTTTTTTTTTTTTGTTTTTTTTTTTTTTTTTTTTTTTTTTTTTTTGTTTTTTTTGTTGTTTTTATTTTTAGTCCCTTTATGTAATGTTCTTACTCCTTTATATCCCATTTTCAGAAAAGGATAAGGGTATTCTTGTATGGTGTTAGAATTAGTTGGGTTTTTATGTAGTTTTTTTATAGTGGTGGTTTCATTGTATTTTGTTGGGTTTGTTTTTGTCGCGGTTAATCTGTTTTTATATTAATATTCAATAAAAAAAAACAAAAAATATTGTTAAGTACTTTTGATCTTTATGGTTGCTGTGTATTAGTAATTAATTATGAAAACTTGCTTTTATAATAGACGGCTGCTCTTCTTCTCCTCCTTAGAGGGAGGAAAAAGAGGCTCTCTTCTCTTAACAAATAAGCAGTTTTTAAAAGGCAAAATAAGTTGGATAAGGAGCCAAAATGATGGACTAAAAATGAATTTTTAATTATATATTTAATTAGCATATTCTATTTACCGATAAAAAAATAAATAAAGATCCCATGGGCAGTTTGTTGAGTTTGGCAATTAAGTTGATTGTTTGTGTGTTGAGTGTTATGAAAGGGAGGTCCACAGGTTCGAAACCTGTGGCCAACCTGTGGCATCCTTTTTTTGATTAGAAACATTTTTTTTTCTTTTTGGAAAAGCTTTAAAGAACAAGGTGGGAAAAATAAGCAAGTTTAAATTAAGGAGAAGAGACTTTTTTCTTGTAATATTAAAAATAAGTGAGGAAATAAAGGTTGTGATTGAAATGACATTCGGCAGTTAGCTTTTTTTTTAAAAGACTTTGAGGTGAGGAGGGGATTGAAAGGAAAAAAGGAAAAAAAAGGAGGGAAGGGGAACAAGCTTCTTAAAATTGCTAGGACTCTTGGATTCAAAAATATAAGCGCTTTATTTGTTGTGAATAGATTGTGTTGAATGAAGCAAAAAAAAATAAGCTAAAGGCTTTTGTGTTGCTTTTTGGGACCTTAAGCTATCCTATAAAAAACAATCGGGACTCTTTAACAAATTTGCTTATCCCACTAAGCTGTTGGGGTCATTTGTGGTTGTGGTTGGGTACAGTGGTCTGTGGTGTCTTTTGGCTTTTATTTTTTGCAATATCAGTGAGTGTTCAGTTCTTCTGTTGGGGTTTGGTTGTTTTGTTATTGCACTTGTTTTGCGTAGCTTGTGGTGGGTTGTAGGGGAGGGCGTGAGGGGGCCGGTTGAGGGTGTGAGTCCACCGTATTATATAATAAGGACTAAAGATCTAAAGATACCAGATTAACACAAAATAGCTGAACACATTCAAACCTTATATAGAACCTAATTAGCACTAGGAAGGGATAAGGAGAGGAAAGAAAGGGAAGAAAAGGAAAAGGAGAAAATTAAATTGAGCACAGCACAAGCACAAATAATAAGCATGAAGATTTGCTCCATTTTTCCTCAAAACAGGTTTGCAATATTTGTGGATCAAAAAAGATCCTTGACAGCTTTTTTTTACTAATTTTGACACTAAGAATAAGCTATAAAAAACTTTAACAAAACTTAAAAACCAAAAAAAGGTAAAGATTAGCTACCAATAAACAACTAAAAGCAACTTTTAAGCATTTTGAACTAGAGATAAGCTAGAAAATTCAGCTGTCAAAGGTTACAGTTTAAATATTTTTGTTTTTTTTTTTGAGTTTTTGACAAAACTGAAATCTAACAACAAAGACTCCAATCCTTTTGACAGATGATTCAAATGAGGTAATAATGAATACTAACTAGTTTGAAACACAAAAGTAGCACTTAAAGAGCAGATTTAGAAAAATTCACAAATAAGCTGTTGAAATGAGTTCTAAACTATGAAACTTGGCAAATAAGCTCAAAACTTTAACCCTTAGCTAAAAACATGATTAATCTTATAAAAACTACTACCTAGATTAAGATTAAGCTAAATCAAATTGGCTTGCTGGCCAAAAGAATGGCTTAACAGTTTTAACTTTGTGTTAAAACTGTTAACCCAAACACCCCTTTAAAATCAGATTTTGCAATTTTAAGCTAAAACAGATTAAGAGATGAATCAATCAAGTTCAAATAAGCATATATAAGACATATTAAGCACAATTAAGACAGAAATAAGCACAAATAAGCAGTACAATAAGCAAAATAGAAAATAGCTTAAAAAATGAAATTGAGAACTTACAAATGCCTTTGCTCAAAACAAGGCTAATTAAGCTTTTAAAAGCTGATCTACAAGCTCCAGCTTATCAAAGATAAGCTGGTGGTGTCCATAAGCCCATCCAAATTTGGCTTATCATCCATTAAGCTGAGGTACAATTTGGGGTGAAATTCAGTGAAACAGTAACACAGGACCTAAAAATCTTTTAAACTGAATTATAAAACAGATTAAGCTTGAAATGTATTAAGTAGAACAGGATTAAATGACAGAATTATAAAACTGAATTTTCATTAAAATATCAAAAGGTTACATAAATTTGAAAGGAAATTGTTAAATTAAAAGACAATAGTAAATAATCTGCATGGGTCTTGAATTTTCCTTGGTTTATACCTATCTTTACATTACCTTCTTCGTTTACACTCTTCTCCCCCTTTTGTCGAAGCAAAAAGGGTGTGTCCTTGGAGTTTAACTTCATTCATCCCGAAGATGTCATTTTTCATCATCATTCTTACTCTTCTATAATCCTTTGCGAAGATGTCATTTTCTTCATCATATAGTTTTCATAATTTTTTGCACAGAACTAACCATGTTGTAGGTTAAGCTTTCAAATTTGATCTAAGGATCCGCTATAAACCAAGGAAAATAACCTAGAGGATTTAACAATAAAAAAGGATTGAAGTAGGCAAATAAACTTCACTAGGGATTATCAAAGATTCCTTTTATACCCCTCTTTTTATAGTACAACGCAGTTTTATATTAGGTTATGTTTCGTATTTTTTGACAGTTTCGTACTTTTGACTTGTTAAATTTAATTTTTATTCAACACTTTCAGTTTCACAATTTTATAATATAAACAAAATTATAAAAATTAAAAAAAAATTAAAAAGACAAAAATACCCAAACGATTAAAAAGAAAATTCAAACCTACCTCACTATTCTCCTAGAGAACGATCAATCCCCTCCGAGTTTTGCCTATACTACACTCCAACGATTAGGTACTCTGCCTAAGAGGTTTGTAAAACTTCGATGTTGCAATCCGCCGCATCAACTCCTAATACTTATTTAGTACTTCTACACTAGATTAGATACAATGAAAAAAATAAATCCTATTTATAAAAAAC
>BQNB010056873.1:7474-36699 GCA_026074375.1 Tanacetum coccineum
CGTACTTTATTGCGAAACGTAATAAATTTACGTAACTAATAAAAATAAATAAACAAAGTTAATAATTATTCTCAAAATAATTACTTAACCCTTGCTTGATGTAAACATTTAATTGCTTGATGCCCGTTTATATTGAACGCTAATTTTTAACTTATGCGATTTCAACTTAATTCATGAAATTACAAGCAAACGCGTACAACGCTAAAAATAAATAGTAGATTTATCGACGTCGTCAATGACTTGAAAACACAGGGTGTTATACAACGGGTTAAACCAACCACTCCTTTGGTTCCTTTGAAGTTCAGCGGCTGACACTTCACAAAGTCTTGGTAGGTAAACTCTCATGCAACGGGTACAACACCTCCATTATTTGCATTGGGGTTTCCATTCCCATTCCCATTATCGTTTCCATTATCACAATTGGCATTGACATTGTCGTCTTGTTGCTCATTCTCCATTTCTGTTTCGGTTTCAGGGTTCCTGGGAGTGTCATACGCTTTCAAGGCTTCTTCCACGCGGTTGGCAATTAGCTCGTTGATCGTAGCTTGGGTCATTCCAGAACGTGTAGCAGTCGGCATAGTTTTACATCCACAAAAATAATCATCACGTTGAGATCTTGGGTAAGATGAAATTTCCTTAAACGTTAATCTTTTAATATGAAAATTCGAGATTAAAATAAATGCACGGCGAGGCTACGATCAAATAAATGATAACATATTACGTAAAAGATAGCGAAATACATCATTAGATAGATAACATCATAACATAGATAATAAGAAAATAGATTTCATAACATCAAACATAGTCGATTACATCACAATTTTCTAGGGTAGGATCTACAGATCGCTAACGTTATTACTACTCCAATACTACTAATCGCTACATGAACAATGATGGAATAAGAATCTAGGAGCGATATCCCAAATGTATCCTAGCTTAAGTCTCAAGCCTCCCGATCCTTACACGATCATAAAATCAGAATGGGCGGATCTACCTCAAATCCCTTTGAACACAGGACATACTCTCTGTCTCTCAACATCTAACATGCCTCTGAGTCTCACATTATCCCGCTCCAACATATCAATCCCCTCTGACATAGTAGTACTCTGCTAACTAGTCGTCACAATCCTATGTCCCTGGTCTCTCTGGACACTCTCTATAACCTGAATCTGGGGAGTTGGGATCTTCTTAGTGTGATCATGAAATCTTTGTACCAAACCTTCCAATGTCTCATAGGTAACCTTTACAGCTCCATAAACTATGACATGATTAGGAACATCCTCCCTAACAGACTCACATACATCATCATCAATAACTGGTGTGACCCTCGGAACAACCTCAACCTCTGTCATACCTCTCGCACTAGACTCTACCTCCTCCTTGGCCGCAGTCTCAACCACAACTCTAACATCCATCCCTCTAGCTCTAATAACATCAGCAAATACAAAACACTCATCAATATCTGCCTAAACATCAGGGTCAATATCGGGCTCTGTGTAAGGCTCATAGCTATCCTCTACATCAACTTCTAAACCAACCTCTCTAGGTACATATGACACATAATCGTCCTCTAAACTAACCTTAAAATCCGTCACTAAATTAGAATCCCTAATCCTCTTACGAGGCGGCAATAGGTCAGTGTGCACGAGAGATAGAGCACGCTGTACGGTGAAAACTAACAAGTACAGATGAAGTAGGGGGACCTACATCTCTTACGAGATAGCCCCGCAAAAATAGCAGTCGGTGAATCACAAAGAGAGTCTGATATGGGATGACCTGATGAAGAATGTCTCGCAGAAGAATCAAATGAAGTGTTTGAATAAGAATCTGATAAAGTCTCTGACGAAGAATCTGACGGATAATCTCGTGATGAGTCATCTGAGGTGAAATGATTTGATGAAGAGTAATCCGCTGTATATCTCAAAACAAGTCGGTGAGTAGGTAATGGTCCAACCCTATTCCTAGCAGTCAACATCTGAAGTACCTCGTTAAGCTGGGTACGGTAGGGTCGACCAATATGAATCGACTGTCCTAGCCAGACAAGAACAGCTGGTTAGCGGGGTAATCCGGGTGGTGCAGGTAAAATCTAACGAATAGGTGGTGATGGTGGTGATGAGCGTGATGCTACTCGGCTCCTCCATCGAGTAACAGTGACCTCATACGGGTCCTGCGATGGTGGCGTATCAGGAGTGTCACTGTCAGATGAATCAGTGCAAATGAATGGGGAAGTGTACTGATAGTGGGAGCAATAGGTGGTATAGTGGGTACAATGGGTGAAATAGTGGGTGTATCAGTGGGTATCAGTGGAGTGTCATCATGAATTACGGGTAAATCAATAGTAGGTGTAATAGGTGGGATGGTAGTGGGAATCGTACCGAACAAGATAACTCGAGCAGTGGACGTCCCCACGCTCTCCTCTGATGAGTCTGATGAAATCAAGATGACAAAAAAAGCCATGACCTGCACAAGCAACAGTTCATATAAATCACTTTATATCAACCATGCATATGCAAGGAAAAACTGAATAGATATAATACAAGGTAAAAAACAATATGCAAATTATATATAGCGATATGAAATTATCGGTTATGTAAAATAATAACATATTAATTATTATTTATGTAAGGCAAGATAGGATCATGTAAGGGCACAATTAGTTCACGTAGGGATCACATACTTGTTATAGACCAGACCTAGTTAAACTACCTGGTTCTATATAACCTTGGCTCTTGATACCAATCTGTCACACCCCCAAATGGGGCCTGGATTGAATACGTATCCAGAGGCGTGATGTTATGCATATCTCAAGTACAAAGCATAGAAAACGACCTCTAAAAGGGTACGTTTTAGAAAAAAGTCATAACTCATTGCATAAATTTAAAAGTAATTAAGTCTTACCAACCATTTCAAGTTAATTTAAAATATAGCGGAAGCAATATGAAAACATAGCGGAAGTAATATTAAGTTTTAACAAAGACAACGAGTATGAAATTAGATAGTCTTGAAAATCAGTCTAAGCCACATTGTACATAGACCTTTAATGGCACACCTTGAAAATCCAAGCTACGCACCTGAGTAAAACATGCTTAAAATATCAACATAATAATTTAAACGTAGTTATAGTGGACCACAAGATTTTTAAAAACGTATGTGGCCGTTATAACAGATACAACTTCACATAAAAGGTATTTACGTAGCGCTAAACTCATGACACCAAAGCTCAATTCACGTTTCATATAATATGCCAAATTGAAATTTCTGCCCTACAGGTATCTAACCAAGATTACCTAACGAAGTCCGACATGGTATATATCCATTTAATTGGGTTCCCCGTGGATAGTAAGTGCTACTTACCCAGATAGGGATAATTAATCCCAATAGATCTATTTATAACATTCGCCCTCACTTAACCAATCGGTCGGTTAAGAAATTAACGGTTCATGATAGTTTGGGAAAAATAGTGGTCTAACGCTACTTAGGTAACACGTAAACAGGAAAGGTAACGTAAAGTACTTGTGTCCGGTTTAAGAAAAACAAGTGATGTTTCTCACCCCAAAGTTGTAAAACATTTATTTAAAACGAGTAAAATTGGCTCTATGAACTCACCTTGATTGGTGAAGTGAAGTAGTGAATAAGCTAGAAGAAAATCACACGGAATGGAACGATGGTACTCGAACACGTCCTAAGGAATGTAGGTTTTGACTTAGAATTAGAATAATAGAGAAATACGAATAATGCATAAGTGTTTACTAAAATACTTTCGTTATGTTTTTTGAAAAATTAAGTAATAGTAATCGTATCGTAGTGGTAACGTTTGACTCGATAATGTACATCGTATTATTAAGTATATAAATCACTACATAATAATAAACAAGTAAATATATTTGTATTCGGCATCTTACCAATTTAATAAACATTTTTCCCAAATATTTTCTAAGTGTAAGGATTTTATAGAATTTTCTGCATGACCCGTTCATGTTTACACGTATTCCAAAGTTATAAAATTTATAAAAAAACCACTTTTACATCACTTCCAATTTACATATCGTAACCGCAACCTCTATACTATCAAAATCTCTTTCTAAACTAGTTTGAAAACTTTTTTGGATCCTTATTGGGCTTTTAGGCCCAATAAGCCTAAATAGATGATCTAAAATACGAATATTCCAAAATAAGCAAACGTTAAGTAAATAAGCACTTGAATCATTAGTAAGCTATTTAATAAGCTCAAATAATCTAAGCCAATGACCCAATAAGCTTAACCGTGGGCTTATAGCCACGGTTTGGGCTCACTTGTTGGGCCGAATAAATTAAGCTCCTCCGGGCTTACTTATTAGGCCCATTAAGTCGAAAAGGAATCAAATAAGCTCTTGGTTCTCGAATAAGCTATCAATAAGACTTCAATAAGCCAAAAGGGTGCTTAAGCCCACGGCTTGGGCTTTGTTTATAGGACGTGGCCCATTAAGGCCCGTTAAGCTTTTTTGGCTTATTCGTTAAGCCAAATAAGCTTAACTCTTTGTCCTTTCAAAAGAAGCCACGAAATAAGCTAGAACATATATAAGCCAAATAGAAATAAGCTAAAATAAGTTCCCTTTTTGTTCCCCTTGTGGGCGGAATACCAATATAAGCCCAATAAGCTCTCAAAAGCTTATTATTGGAGCTAAATACCCAAATAAGCAATAAGACGTAACTTTTATTATATAAAAACAAGCACGATCACAAAACTACACTTTCCTTGTCCTTCTTTTATTTATTTTCTAAATAAACATAAACCCTTTTAAGGTTTATGTAGTTTTTAATCCTTGATTTTTATAAACAAGTTGTACATCTTATATTTATGCATTATAAGAATCACAAAAGTACAAGTTTTATGAGAAATAGATGACTTAAAAAGAATGGTGATTAAGAAGGTGATTAGAGACTAAATACAACCCAAGCGTTGTGTTAAGACTACCCGAATATCAATACGAATCAAACCTGAATACAATATCTTGATCAAAAGTAGAAAAATAATGAAAGTGTATGTGTGTGTGTGTTTGTTGGCGTTCGAACAAGAGAGGGAGAAGAGAGATGAGTGTGTGTATTTGGTGTGTATGAATGAGATGAAATATGAAATGAAATGGACTGAGCTAGCTTAACTTGTAAGCCTATAAATTTTGGCATTTTTTGTGTGGGGTGGGGGTTTCGGACGCATGCAAGTAAGTGGGGGACCAATTTGATCTCAACCTTATTAGGGACATGCAAGGTGACAAGAATTTTGAATGTCTAGATATTTTATCATGCACACATAGCTACTAGATAATATTACGGAACACGCAAATACTAAAAGCTCGTAAAAACTTTACGAAAAATTCTAAAAATTTAAATATCAACACGAAACGTAAAAACGTGACCAATGACGAAAGACGAAAGACTACGTCAATTAGCAACCCTGAATGCTTCCGGTAACGATTCTCAGATATACGCGGGACGGCTTCCCGGTCAAACGCAAAAATTACACGAAACTTATAAAATTTAAATTACCGAACGGAAATGGCTAAAATATTGGCCTGAAATTTATGGGGTGTCATAATTTTGTTGTGATGGTTCATCAACTTTGCTTTCTATTGATTTAAAAACATCTAACATCTCATGTACTTCTTCAATAATCTCATGTTTAATTACCTTTGTGCATGATTGCAATGATTTTGAAATCGGGCATACCTCCAAAGATGCGTCTTATGTCACTTGTAATGTTATATATAAAACGAGTGTCAGTATCGATGCGAAGATTAATATGAACAAGTTTATCTAAATTTTGGATCTCTTTTTCAAGACTAACAAACAATTTTAGTAATTGACTCTCTTTTAGCATCTTTTTCGGAGGTAAACTCGACTTATGTGGACTCGATTCAAGAGTTACATTAGAAGTAGAAGGTGGTGAAAGATATGTTTGATCAGCAGAAATTTCCTTTTGAGGAACAAATGATTCATAAAGCTTATTTAATTTCGCATAATCAAGTTGAATCATTTTATCTTTCATTTTCAATCGACTTTTTTTGGCGTTCTCAAGAGTTTTCACAGAATCAGGTAAATTAATTGTCAGTTGAGCATATTTGAGGTTTTTGTCATTATACATCTTAGGTTGTGCTTGAATGGCTTTCTTAATACATTTTGGATGCCCAGTTTTCATGTTTGGGTCATAAAATGATTTTGGTTGTGTACCAAGCATGTGAAGTGTTTGAAGTGAATGTGACATTTTGAAACTTGTTCATGAGATTTAAGTTTTTCTCCTAAAGTGACAATAACATCAAGATAATTGTCCTCTCTCAATTTGAAAGCCTTTTTGAAAGAATCAGTTTCATTTTTATATTCAAAGACTCGTCTCTTGCTTTTAAAAACTGATCTCAAATCCAATCTTTTTCTCTCTTAAGTTTTTCAATGGTTTGTTTTTCAACACATTTGATTTTGCAGTTTCTCATATCCGGATTTGTAATTTATAAATTGAACTGTTTTTTTCAAACTCCTGAACCCTTTCCTTACACGTCTCATGTTTCCTTTGTATCCACTTATTTTTCTTGTTCAACACATTGTTCATTCTGCGTTGATTTTCAGCCTCTACTTGTACATTATAAATCAAGGATTCAATGTCAACATAAGTTTGATCATGAGCATTTGGATCATGTTCAGCTTGTCCACTATTATCCTCCACATAAGGATCATCAAAAATGATATCAGAATCAATTTGATCATCAGCATATGTGTGTTTAATAGTTTTAAATTTCTCATGATTTCAGTGTTCATGATCACCCTTTGAGAGTAATCCGTTGTTTATATCAATTTGAGAAGCATTTACCTCACTGATAACTTCAGCATCATAGGTTGGTTCAACATCAGACTTATTATCAATAGGTTAAATGTGTGCATCATGATCATCGATGCATTGAGCTCTTCCAACTAATCATCACCATATGCATTCATGAGCATGAAGTAATTTTCCTCTGTATCCAGATTAACTCCAGCTTTATCTTTTGCGGTGAGCAGCATCCGTTCCTTGAAATACATAACATCACGAACTCTAGGTTTTAGACAATCTCTTGCATAGTGGCCTTTCCATTGCAATTGTAGCACTGAATATTTGTCTTTCTTGGATCAGACATGGTTTTAGGAATCCTTTGAATATTCTCTTCATTTTCCTTAATCTTTTGAGCAAAACAATTTCCTGCATTAGTTTCTTGATTCATGTTTGTCCTCCCTACATTCCTGTTACCATTCCCAGCATAGCCAACATTTTTTCTTTGAATATCCACATAACATTTAAATTTGCTTTGAATATCCACATAAACATGTAAATCCAGCAAATAACATCAAAAGGACGGCAATCCTCATGTTCTCAGAAGTAAATTTAAATGTTAGAAAGATTGGGTGGGTGTTTTGGGTCGAATTTATATCCATTTTTCAAAATTTTCTAGAAAGTGCATCGTGCGTGGTAAAAAGTGCGGTGTACTTCTGAATTTTCCAGAAAAACCGGCGTACTTTGTTAAAGTGTGTCCTACTTTTCGTAAAAATGATTTTAGATTCAGTTTGCCCGAAAATTATACGGCGGGGTAGTAAATTTTGGTTTTCAAAACATAAAATACTTAAACAAGAAACAATTCAATCCCTGGTAGCAGTGCTAAAAACTTTTGATGTGTTAATAAAGTTTTAAATTGATAATACTACTTTTAACCGATTTCCAACTAACACACGGGTAAAGTATAAACCCCCGTTTATAGCATAGACTTAGTGTAAGACCAGGTCGTTCCATGGGATTGGTGTTTATGAAAAAGGTTATTAGTTTTAAAAAAGGGTATCTTTAAGATTTGTCATGAATCTAAAGATAAAATGTAACACAGATTACAAGATTATAAAAGAGATGTTTATTTAGGAGACAAGAGTAATGAAGGATAAAATTGGGATAATAATGAGTTCATGAATTAAAGTATAATCGGTTGAATAAACGGGCAGTTTACTTAAAAGATTATCTATTTAGCATAATGAAGAATCCTTTCGGCCTTTAATCTTTATTATGAAAAATGCTTTAAGATTGATTCCTGTTTGGAAATAACAAATATAAACTTGCTCAACCAAGTTCATTAGACATGAGGTTGAGCGTTAAACACTTATATACTTAGAATGATAATCATTTTATTGACTAATCCTCATAAATTCAATACCGAGTTGTCATAGATAAACACCTCGAAATCAAACACAAAGTCAGAGTCTTTTGACCTATATCCGAGCTAAATGAGTGATTAAATGATGATTAAGGATCCAAGAATATAAACATCAAGTTCATATTTACTATTTACAAAAATCATTAGTTATCTAAGTTTAATCCATATTATCCTCATAATTCCTAAATAAACATGATATGAATACTCCATATTAAGATCAAAGAAATACATAACAAGCATGTTAAATTTAGTAAACATAATATTCCAGAAGATTAACAAGATTTTACCAATTTCACAAGAAAAAGATACTTTGTTACGTCAACTTCTAGCTTTGAGTTTTACTTCCTTGGATGAACAAAACCTAGAAACTTGATGAACTATAAGAACAAGTTCAACAATTTCAACAATTTCCCAAAAACTTCTCCTTAAATTGATTCTAAGATTGTGTGTGTTATTGTGTGATTGAGATGTGTGAGATGATGTCTAAAGCTCCCAATTTATAACAACCCATAATTTTCCTCTATGTAATTATCCATCTATTAAATTAAATGCAAATTTTCCTCTATGTAATTTCCATCTATTAAATTAGATGCAACCATTTTCAAAGAAAGATTTTTGCTTTATTCCATCCATAATGTAGCGTAACTTACATTACAAAAGTAAACGAGCTCACGCAACCTACCAATGCCAATTTCATAAACGTTTATAGCAAGTAAACGTTATAATATGTCAAGCAATATGTTTAAACTCCATTTTTACCATACGTTATCTATTTAACGTATAATTCAAAACGTTATTATAAAACGGACTTTATACGTTAACGTTTATATCAAAACCCTAACTAAATGTAATGTTTACATACAAAATAAATGTACAAGCCTTCAAGGCATGTGTACAAGTGATCAATGCACAAATTTTGAATTACATTTTCCCTCCTAAACCAATGTACAACTCGTTTAAGCTTATAGTACAATTCGACTATGCATAGAATTCAAATTGGACTATTTCCCTCCATTTTCTTTCTAGTTTTTGTACAACTTGTTGAGCACAAGTTACAAACACATCAAGCACACATTTAAACATCATTTCCCTCCCTAACCCTAACCTATACTCGTAAAAAAACCATAAACTTAACCCTATCTCGTCATAACCCTAATCTTAAACCTTAACCCTAGACGAAAACCCTAAAACCCTAAACTAGTTTACCTAGTTTCGAACCAAAACCAAGCAACCACCCTCCCTCCACCATGATCTACCTAGTTGTCACCACCTTGTCACCACCAAGCAACCACCCATACACCTTCGTCACCACCTTAGACTCCAAGTAACCCCTTGTCACCTCCTTGTTAAACCGAACCCTTCACCACCACTCAACACCTTGCTATGCTAGTCCTAGCCTCTAATACTCATCCTAGCTATTCCTTGGCCACCACTCCTAGCTAAACTTTGCCACCACTGCATAAAACTTGGGCTCCAATCCATTTGTACCCTATATAAGCCGACACCAAGCACACCCTCACAACTCACCATCTAAACTAAATCATACCTTAAAGTTCTTGATCTAGCCAAGCCTAGGAAGGAGAAGAATGGTCTACAAGCTATTTTAAAGCCAAGTTTTAAGAAGAACAAGGGTTCTTGAAGTCATGTCTAAGTTTTTCAAACCATATTCACCTATTTCAACCCATTTTCAAGTTCTTGTAAGTTCTAATTATTCTATAAACTCCTAATATGTTTTAGATCCTTAGTAAGCTCTTATGTATCTCTCATGATCACAAGAAATAAGCTCTTAAACTCTAAACCGCTACATTTGGTTTTCCTAAACCAAACGCACCCTAAAACCTTATTTTCGTGAACCCTATAAGCTAAAAGCTACAAGCTGATCCTAAAACTATTCTAATAAGCTTCTTTATAATTTGTATAAGCTTAGAATCGAACTCTAAAAGCTCTAACCTATCGGGTTATAAATACAAAATCAAACGCACTCTTTTTGGAATTATCGAGCTCATAAGCTCATTTCTTAAGCTATACGCTTGTTTAAGCTATAAAACCAAACTTATTGTAGCTTATTGTGATAAGCTATACGCTACAAAACGAAATCAGATTCAAAAATATAAAGTATATGGATTTTGGACTAGAAATGCAAATCGTATATGCATGAGGGATATATATTGTAAATTTTGAAAGTCTTTTTTTGTCGAGTTTTTAGAAATTAGTTCATATTATGATTAAAAGTATAAATTTTAGTTTATTTATCGAGTTTTAGTACGATTAATTATGAAATAATGTTCGCCAAATGATGATTTTATCCTTTTGTCGAGTTGTAAAAATATAAGTTTTTCAAATTTTTTCCTAAGTATAAGATATTTTTAAATATTTTGGCATGACCCGTTCGTTTATAGCCATTTCCAAAGTCATAGACTTTATATAACAACGATTTTTCCCAAAAGTTTGACAACTTTCGCCAACTAAAATTTCAAACCATTTGTTCTCAAGTTCCCAACAACGTACTCTTACGGTCTATCTAAATCACCAATAATATTGATCATTTCAATTTATAAGTTCATTTGATATTTTCGTTTCACAAGCCCGTTAATAAGTCCAATATCAAGCTCATTTTAAATACGCCAAAGTATCCCACTCTATTATGCCGAAAGTAAAGCATGTCGAAGTCATATAAGAATTTAGTCGTAGTATGAATAATCCAAAATAAGACGAACCAATATAAGTCATAATGATTTAATATTGACATTTCCATATATCAAAATGATATAAGTAGAATAAGCAATAGAATATAGTCCAAAAATAATTCGTTTGGCTCATTAAGCCTTAAGTTGAATCCGCTTGGCCTTTAATGGGCCCTTCAGTCCAAAAATGCGTAGTAAATGTTTAATACTCACTTTTAGTCCAAAGGTTTATCAAAATAAGTCTAATAAGCGACATAGTATACGAATAAGCACATTTGGAAATCAATTAAGCTAGAATATAAGTTTTCAAAATAAGCCGATACCAATAAGGTGGAAAAATAAGCCGCGAAAAGTTTTTAAATAAGCTAATAAGCTCGAAATCCTTATAGCTTCAGAAATAAGCCATGATGAGCCAAGAAAATAAGCCATAAAATAGGATGAAATCTTTTAAATGACCAAAACCAGTTTTCTTTGTTTTACATTTTTGAGCTGCGGCTAAATAAGCCTCAAATAAGCACTTTAAGTGCTTATTTTTAAGCCACAATCGAAATAAGCAAATACCACAACCTCGGATATATTTTTAACATACCAAAATAACCACCATGACACAAGGATATTTTTCTTGTTTTTCCTTTGTTTAAATCCTCGAACCAAACGCACCCATTTAGGTTATTTGTAAACTTTTAAAGTCTAAATTTTTAGAAAACGCATTGTACAACTAGTGTTAAAGCAAGATTATAAGCATAAAAGTACAAGAGTTTTAAGGAGATTGAAACTTACAAACGAGGGTTTTTAGAAGAGGTTTAGAGCTTGAACACACAACCCAAATGTTGTTTTTTATATAACCACGACTACTAGAATTCAAACCCATAGGTATTTGAGCTTCCTTGATTTTGACTAAAGTTGAAAAACGAATGTTTTGCTAGTCTTGTATGTTGGACGAACCAAAGGAAAGAGGTAAGAAAAAAATGGAATTTTGATCTTGTGTGTGTAAGATGTGTGAATATTAGGTGTTTTATGTAGCAACAAAACTATAAGTATCCAAATACCAAGATCTAACATTTTAGCCCTGTTGTTCCCTAATGGGGAACGGTTATGGTACTAGGCCAAAGGGGAATCCCAAGTTTTCATGATTTAAATTTTTGGAGTAGTTTTTCTTGTCATGTTAAATGCGAACGAAACCCGTAAATTCACGTTTTATGCAAATGTTTTTAAGAAGTATGAAATAACTTATAAAAATAAGTTTATTAAAATTATTAGGGATAATTAAAAATAAAATTTAATTATTGTCGTGCCGGTACGCGTTGTGTGACGTCTTTTGCTGCGCGCGGGAAGATTTACCGGTGAGTGATCATATGTGATCCTAGTGTTAGGAGGTAGTAATTCAAATTTAAAAAGTGATTTATGATTATAGAATAGTGTCGTTGACAGTTTGGTTTACAAAGTATCCTATTTACAAATAGTAAATATCAACAAAAGTTAGATTTTGGAAATTTGCTATGATTTTTATTGAAATTGTGGTTTGAAAGTTGATGTCCATAGTTTTATGGCAATTCTTTAACTTAGTATAATTCATCCAGTTATCACACCATGTTTTCTACAACTGCAAAATCCGTTATAACTGAAAAATCTCCAATAAAAATAGGCACATTTATAAAGGTTCCAACAACATTCTTCCCTTTATATTCAATTTTGTCTTTCACTATGGAATTGTAGAAATTTTTGGACATGAAATTAATTGATAGGATAAGGAAAAGTTGGCATTGACGTGTTCATACCCTATCATGCATGAAAATTTTAAGTTATTAGCACAATTGTCTTTGATTTTCCTATCGTAGTCACAAATACTAGGGTATTCATCAATCTTATCAACCATCACATTATCATCCCTAGTTTCGACTATTTCACCATTAAGTTCATTGATGATATCTCCTTCCTCAATTGTGGGTCCCAAATCCTCATTCTCATGGTTCCTAAGCTCTAATAGTTCATTTAGATCATTTAGTTCAATATAATCTTTAAATTCAAGGTCTCGCGATCTATTTAAAAATAGTGCTTCTCCCATTAGCCTAGCTTCCTAATCTAATTCCATTCATTCCCTTAATCTCAGGGCATACACCTTCATAACTATGTGATTAGTAAAATTATTACTTTTAAACACTAATTTGTCATTCCCTACTCTTAAAGCAAATTTTCATTTAAACACATCAATCTTAGCATAAGCAGTAGATAATAATGGTCTTCTAAGAATCAATAGGGGTTTTTGGGTCCTCGGGCATATCTAAAATAACAAAGACTATGGGGAATACAAACTTATCAATTCCTACTAGAACATTTTCTGCTATACCCTTGGGTCATTTCACAGTCGTATCTGCTAATTCAATTGTGACAGCCGTAAAAAATCCAAGCTAAGAACCGTTAGTGTTGCGTAACATTCATGTCATATTTCAATGTTATTAATTTTAATTATAAATTATTTGGGTCATTTTGTATATAACTTTCTATTTTTGGAACCCTAGTCTAGAATCGTGCCTTCAACATGCGATCTTAGGAAAATGTCTCAACGAATAACTATATGTTCAAATGTCATTAAATCAATGTTAATAATCATAAATAAACATAATACATTCATTCTTATAACTTGCAAGTCTCCCGAAAACCCGTTATTTTATAAATTTTTACATTTTTACACCTACGCTTTGTATAATGGACTTAAATACCGTTTATATGACATAAAGGGTATAAATTTATCTTACAAAACATTTACTTACCACATTTTACTATTTAACCCCATTTATTATACAATTTATACACATAACCTATACATTTTTACCAAAATCCTTATACACTTAACTTACAAAATATTACATACACTTAATAAATTCATACATAATTATATTTAACATCAAAAATCAGTAAATTGGTCCTCTTTGAGACCCCAAAACCGTCCTTCCCTCCTCCTATATCAACCAATGGGATTGTTGGCTTTCTTTCACACTTTTATGTGCTCCATTTCCCCATTTTTTGCCATTATTTCTTCCATAACTTCACTCTTTCTCTCACACACTTCTCCCTACTCTCTCACTAAAAACATAGATCTCTCCCTCCTCCTCCTCCTAAAAATTTGTTCACCATATCACCACCATCAACCACCACTCAAAATCTTGATTAAACACAAGAATCATACTAAAAAATGCTTGTTTTATCATCCTTAACAAGCTCCTTGATTCGTTTATCATTCAAGGAGTTATCTTAGAGAAGTGATTCATCTCAGCCTCCTCCTCATATTGCCATTCTATGGGTGTTCACATAGGTAAGACAAGGGTACAAGACTCCTTATGCCTATCTTGTACCCAAAAAGAGCTTTTTAGGGCTCTTTTCTTGATAATCATCTTAAAGACTTGTGTAGTCACCTTCCTTGTGTTTGTAGCTTCATTTTGTGATCAAGAAACACATCATTTTCATTAGGTTTTGGGGCTGAATTTGTGGGTTCATTGGAGGAGTATTTGCATGGATTTGAATTAAGGTCGTAGGTGAATATTTGTGGTTTTTATTAGGATTTTTGATTGTTGGTTTTGATTTTATTTGGAAGATCATCTTCAAGATTTGATTCTAGGGTTTTAAATGAATTTTTGGTTAAGGTATTATATGGGTATTGAAACAAGATTTGGTTGTTGGTGTTTGGTTTGGGTCGAATTTGAAACAAGAACAAAGCGGGTGGATTTCATTTTGGTTTCACTAGCTTCTATTTAATCCTTGTAAAGATTCTTAATCTCCCTAATTTTTTTTACATAAAGGTTATGCATTTTGATGTGTTTTTTAGAAATTATGGGTTCATGGTGTTCTTGAGTGTGTGATATAAGTTTTTATGGCATTGTACATTAATTTCTTAAGGTATAACATGAATTGAATTGGTTTTGCAAAAGGAATTTTGGGACAGATTTTTGGCAGCAGATAGCATGGGTGTGTCTTCGTATATTTTTAGTCTATGAGTTTAGGAAACTTAGTAGAGTTCTAGATAAATGTTTAGTAGCGTGGCATTCGGATGGGAGTTCTAACAATCACTGAGAGGTGTTTATGGTCAAATGGTTAAATAACTAGTCAAATTTTGCACCCTGAATTTGAAATTGAATATGTCTGATTTTTGTATAACAAAAACACTATTTTTGTAGTACTGTAGTTCTAGATTTTAAGCTAACTTAGATTTTTGTGGTCGTTTAAGCCTCTATGGATTTACGGTTTTGGAGATACACTTAAATTAGTGAAGCGGTAAAATTCTGGAAAAACACAGCTTTGGTATCAAGTGGTAAATTGGTAATTTCACTTGTGTTTAGAAACTTTTAGAGCAGTAGTGCCCATAAATCTGTAAAGTAGACTCAAAAATATTTCCATAGGCGAAAACCTCACATTTATATCATTCACGGATTAGAATTTAGAGACTTGGGAAGTTGGGTAAATACAGATTTTGAAATTGATTTGTTGTTTTAAACTTATAAAGAAAATGTTTAAACCCTTGGTAAATAAACTTATAAGAATGAAAATGAATACATGTTTTGAGATTTAATAATAAGATTAGTATCACATTTTGGGTAATCAAATTATATAAAACTTTTAAGTCCAATGCCATACTTGTACGAAAAAAACTTTATAACAATTTGCTTTACTTTTTCGTGTTGAGTATTATTTCATTTTCTAAGATGCGTCATCGTCTCTAGGTTGCTCCTAGAATTGTCTTACTTTATTCGCCATTGTATTTTTTACACTTGCTGTTTCGCTCAAGGTGCGTTCATAGCCCATTTTCTTATTACTTGTTTTATAAACTCCACGGGGGAGATACATGCTACTTTACTTATTTTTACGTTTGGATGCAAGTACTAAAACTATATGTTATGCCTGAATATTATTGCCTAAGTACAACTACTACCATTTAAGTCCCCTTTATCGTGAGCCGTTAATTGCTTTAGGAAATTGAACGTGAGTGTTGTGAATAGATCTATTGGGACTGACATTTCCTGTCCGAGTACGCAACAACTAATTATAACCAACGGACGCATTTAACATTTGAAATATTAATACTTGGGTGTTGGGCAGAACACCCTACTTTTTGATGGGGCATAAACCTGATTGGGGTTTGCATATTGTTAAGGTTCGGTGTCATGAGCTTAGGGCAATAATAACTGTTTTTGACTTATGAATGTGTTTCATTTGTCTGCTATTACTTGAAATCTTGCGGTCCACTGCTTACTTATAAAACCTATGAATTCACTCAACATTATTTGTTGACATTTTTAGCATGTTTATCTCAGGTCTTTCAGGTATATTGCTTAGAGGGAAGCCACATGGATAATCACTTTGGAAACTCTACATTTTAATACATTCGATAAAACTTAATTTTCTTTTAAACATTGTGTTTTGTAAAAACTTTATCTAAACATGTTGTCATGTCTAACACTTGATATTTGGAAACTGTTGGGACCTATTTGTAAACTCTGATGTTTAATGTATCGAATGTGAACATTTTGAAATGTATTTAAAAACGTCTAATTTTGAGGTCATTTTTTGTGATTTGTACTTTTTGTGCCTTGATGTCTCACCCCCGGTTATCTTTCCGCTGCTTGTCCGATTTTGGGGGTGTGATAGATTGGTATCAGAGCACTCGTTATAGAGAACTGGGTCATTTTTGAAACCTAGACTATAACTATTTTTCACAATTCAGAGTCTCTCCTCGATATATCCGATATCCGTGTGCGCATACTTCATGATTCCTTATTTACTCCCTCGAGCGTTACTACTAGTATTATATAAGGATATTTATATATATACACCATTTGCTCTTCGATCTCTTTTGCTTGTCTTTCAGAGTACCGTTATTTATTTATATAAAAATAATTTATATAAATATCGACTATTTTTGATCACTTGCATCTATTCTCTAAAGAGTCACTAAAATCCAATATGAATGTTGTTTATACAAACATAAAAACTTTTCTTAAGACATTTTGTGTGACATAGTGGTTTCGTCTATTTTCAAGACGTTGTGAGTGATACAACGATCTCTAAAACCTTATGAAGACATTGTTAGCGATATAATGGTCTCCAAAGCTTCTCATGAATTTCCATAAAACTATTTTTGTTGATATTGAAATTCGACATAGTTTGTCGATCCTCCTTGATTATTTTACTAATCGACTCCGAGTTTGGACATTCGCCTCGTACTTCTGAAATGTATATGACGTCACGTAATCCATCGCATGAAAACATGTTGGGTAATTGGAATACGATAATTAACTTGTCTCCTCGTACATGGCGCCTTGGAGCATCTACTTTTGGAACACGGCTCATTAATGTCTTATTCTTTTCTTTTTCTTCTTGTGACTTTGGAGAATTATCTCACCAAAAAGACAATTGCTAAAGTTCAGCAGCTGATGCGGTCATAGTAGGACTTCTACACGAAGTTTTATAACTCCCTAGGCAGAGCACCTAATCGTTGTAGTAGTAGTATAGGAAAGACTCGGGGGGTTGTTATCGTTTACTCGAGGAATAGGTTGGGAAGGCTTGATCACGGTCTAACAAAATTTTAAGGGTTGAGAGAAGATTATTTTTATGTTTATTAGAAAGCAAGTAAATCATATAATTGGAGAAGTTGGTTGGTTTTAGCTATTAAACTAAATATAAATCTAAACTAATGGTGATAACAATAAGATAAAAGACTGTGTTTATTTAATCATGTATTACTCCCTAGATTGCTTCTCCTAGTGTTGTTGCTTTGTCACCCTTGTGATGATCTGTGTAATTATTTAAGTCATGAACGAATTACACGAACCCGTCGTCTACTTAGTATTCCGCTAGAGCAACACAAAAGTAAGGTAGTATGAAGACTATTACAAAGCCCCTAGGAGTACACTAAGTGCATGTGAAATAAATTAAAAGTGGATCTACCATATTATGGTGCAAGGTAGTATGAAGACTGTTACCTGATGGTATCCTTTCTTCACAATCAGTTTTCCTAGACATTATCAACAACGATAAGACAAAAGCTCAGTTTTCTATAACCTAACATGCACATCCATCACAAGAAGCAACTCCACTAAGATCTACATTCTAAGTTTCATACAATCATAAATAAACACAATAGTAGGTTTAGCCAAGCATGTTATAGATAAGAACATAGACGAATCAAACAACACATAGACATATTGAATGATTAAATAAACCTTACTTGATTAAAACATGAGTTGGAGGAAGTACAATAGGGTTTTTAGGCCCTAAATTCGTCCTTAACAGCTGCTAAACAAACCAGGGTTCGTACCCTCTTTTTATTCTAAAGTTACACACTCGAAACCTAAATTCGGGTTTGTATATATAGGAAAATTGCTAGGACAGCATCGCGTTTTAATCGTAACGCCATCATGAAAAAAGAATATTCTAGATAATGGGCTGGGTCGTATGCTCTGATGCACGTTTATGGAGATTCCTATGTGGAAGTAGGAGAGAATAACAATGGATTTCATCACAAAACTACCCAAAACCTCAAACGAACATGACACAATCTGGGTCATTGTCGATCGCCTTACCAAATCCGCACATTTCATCCCTACCCGAGAGACAGATAGTATGGAAACCCTTACAAGGTTGTACATCAAAGAAATAGTCTCTCGGCATGGCGTGCCGATATCTATCATCTCAGATCGTGACAGTCATTTCACATCCAGATTCTGGCAATCATTACAAAGTGCTTTGGGTACTCAATTAGACATGAGTACGACATGTCATCCCGAAACTGATAGGCAAAGTAAAAGAACCATCCAAACACTCGAAGATATGCTTCGAGCCTGTGTTATAGATTTTAGAAAAGGATGGGAAAGACCCACTTACATTGTGGAATTTTTATTACAATAACAGTTACCATGCCAGTATTAAGGCATCACCATTTGAGGTACTTTATGGTCGAAAGTGCAGATCACCTGTTTGCTGGACCGAAGTTGGATATGTTCAACTCACGGGACCAGAAATAATTCATGAAACCACTGAAAAGATAGTGCAAATTTGACAACACTTGCAAGCTGCAATGGATCGGCAAAGAAGTTACGCCAATGTAAGACAAATACCTTGACATTCGAATGAAAGAGCTTCGGCTTGATGACAAACTCAACTTTGTGGAAGAACCAGTGGAGATTATGGATCAAGAAATCAAGCAACTACATTGGACCTTTCAAAATTCCTTGAATTCTAGGCCCCGATGTCTCCTCCCACCCTACCGCTTACTTGCAAAGCATCCATCGCGCATCATCACTATCCCACCCAGTACTTTCCACGTTTCTAATCTAAAGAAATGCTTATCTGACGAATCCCTTGTCATTCCAATGAAAGAACTTCGACTTTATGACAAACTCAACTTTATGGAAGAACCAGTGGAGATCATAGATCGAGAAGTCAAACAACAAAAGCAAAGTCGTATTCCTATAGTCAAAGTAAGATGGAACTCTAAAAGAGGACCAGAATTTACTTGGGAACGCGAAGATCAAATTCGTGCCAAGTATCCACATTTGTTTTCAAACATGTAGGATAATCTTAACACAAGTATGGATAGATTCACTTAGAGTTTTAGAGAGAGAGAAAGATGGTTGGATGAACACTTAGAGAGAGAAAGAAAAATGATAATATTAGCTTAATGAAATGTGACAAATGAACAACCAATACCCTCTCCATGTGTGGAGAGGGTTTATATATCCCTAGCTAACCGGCCATGGGCTTATATTATGGGCTTACATTGTAACTTTGGCCCGGTTAGCTTACTAACATAACATTACTAGTTACTCACGAAGCCTATGACTACATATATTGGAAGTGACCGATACTTTTCCGTATTTCTAACAATCTCCCCCTAAGGGAGGTCACTCCAATTTACAAAAAATTCAAACCTAGCATACTATGATTTCACTTCGGTCTTGAGCTCGTAGTCATTAACTTTAATCATTTACTTGTGATTTGATGTAGTGATCATTGACTTTAGATTTGAGCTAGTTCTCTAGTCTTGACATGAATGTGATCTTTGAGCTTCTTGAAATCATCAACCAAGCATAATCTCGTTTCGCCATCTTGTAAACTTTTCCATCTCATGAACTTGTGACTTCTGGATTTGTTGGCCATAAGCACTTCCATTACCAAGTAGAAATCAAAGTCATAGCCCTGCATTTGTTGGCTTTCAATTTTTCAAAAATCTGCAACCTCCCTCTAAGCTAAGTCCTTGCTGAGTCTGAACAAAACAGCTTTTTCACAAGCATTTTTATTGGCTTATATGATATTCAAACTTTCTTTTCTTTGTAGATTATTGTAGTTTGTAGGCCAAGCTTTAAGCTCATATAGCTCATTAAGTCATAAGGTTCCCTTTTGGTTGCTTAAAATAAGCCCAAAAGGTGTCCCTTAGGCTGTTTGCCTGCCAATTTGCCCCATAATGCTTATTGCTTAATTTTGCTTATCTGTCTGTTTTTATTAGCTTATTTTTGTTTGCATTAGCTTATTAGGTATAGGAGGTTGTCTGTTAGTGCTTATTTTGAATGACCATAGCTTATTTGAGCTTAACAGCCTTTAGTTTAGAAAGCCTTTTAGCACTTTTGTTGTTTTAAGCTTAATTTAGTTCATTCTAGTTGCTTATTTTTGTTCTTTCTTGCTCAATAGGTGTAGTATATTATCTGTCTTGGCTTTATTTAGTTGTTTGCATGGCTTATTTATGTTTAAATAGTTTAACAGTTTAGTATTTTTAGCCTTTAAGCCATTTCTCATATCTGTCAACTTTTTAGCTTATTCGTGTGCTTATTTGTGGTTTAGAAAAAAGTGCTTTTGTTAAATTTGCTTATTTTCGAGTTCTTAAAAAATTTGTGAAAAAAAATGATTTTCAAAAACGTTTGGGATAGGGGAAGTCCTAGGTGAGCCTAGGCTCGAACCCGAGACCTCTACCCTCTCACCAAACGTTTATAACACACACTCACTACCGTTGTGCTACAATAGCTCATCCGGTAGTGTTTTGCAAAATATAATACTTACCCTCTTTTTCACCTTTTCTTTTCATAAGCACTTCGAAGCTTAATTTGAGCTTTTCTGGGCTTATTGGATAAGCTGTCTCATTAAGCTTATTTTTCTTGCATTCTTCATATAGTTTAGGACTTTTGTACATTTTTCTAGATTTTTACCATTTAGTTTAGTATTTTTAATTAATTTTTCTTTTTAAATTCGTTTTTAATTCATAAAAAAATATTAAAAGGTCAAAAAAAATATAATTCTTTTTTAGAAAATTTTCTTTTATCAATAAAATTACTTTCGTAGGGTTATTTTTGCAAAATTTCAATTTTTAAAGAACGGGATTCGTTCCCGTTCGCGTTTTCCATGTTTTCTAGCTCAAATCAACTCCTAAATAACATAAAACAAAAAAAAATAATAATTAAATAATATTAAAACCAATATCAACCCCCATCAAAACTTAATCAAAAATCACCACAAACTTTAAAAACTACCCCCAATAAAAATAACTAACACTTAAAACTAAACCCAACTATAATCCAACCTAAAAACTACACTCATCCCAACAAAAACCACTCAAACTCCCACCACCCCCCCCACCCACCCCCACCCCTAAAACCCAACACCACCCCATACACCCCCCCTCCCCCCCCCCCCCCCCCCTCCCCCCCACAACAATTCACATCCTATGTTTGTTCTAATGTACTCGGAATATCATATTATACTACTTGCAAATCACCAATACAAAATATCAAAACAACACTAACACAAAAACAACTACCCCTATATCCACACCAACAATCTAACACCCCGGCCTATCCATCATACCACCACCCCCACCCCCCACTCCCCCTCCTCTCCGCCCGCGCCCCCCTCCAGCCCCCCCCGCCGGGCTTAGAGTCCGCCGTAACCCGCTCCCCCCCGTTTCCCCCCATGTGTCCCCTTGGGGCACTCCCTCCCCCTATTTGTGCTTGAAGACCCTTCTTGTGAAGTCTACTTTGTTTTGTGAATATTTTCTTTTTTATTTTTATTATAAAATTACAAAAATCCAAAAATATTTTCCATTTCTTTTTGTATAATATAAAAACCAAATATATATATATATTATATATTAATATATATATATATGTTATATTGTATATATATATATATATATATATATATATCAAAAACATAAAAACATTGTCTTTAAAAATCACAAGTTGGTAAAAGAACACCAACATATAATACTTTCAACTGAAGTATTATCCATCAATAAGTTCCCGGAAACCAAAGGAATCAAAAAAACTTACCTTTTGCTGTCACTTGCGAGGGACGGTTCACCTTTGAAAGAGAAACACACTCAAAGTAGGGTGTTAGGATATATAATTGGTCCCGAACATAGAAGCTTCGGTTACTCGAAGTACAGACAAAAGTCTAGCTCGAAAGGACAATGTAAATTAATGTAATTGGGCATTTATTGTAAAAGCCCGAAATGGCCCATTCAAAGCCTCTTTAGGTCTTATTGTGAGGCTATATAAAGCCATCTTTTCTTCATTTTTTAGGTTAGCTACTCCATAATATTTTTTATCTTTAGGGTTTTGTAGCCACTTTATTTCGTTCAATCAAAAGTTTCT
Organism: Tanacetum coccineum; assembly: GCA_026074375.1. NCBI lineage: Eukaryota > Viridiplantae > Streptophyta > Magnoliopsida > Asterales > Asteraceae > Tanacetum > Tanacetum coccineum. The sequence continues at coordinate 29,987 of BQNB010056873.1, forward strand.
TTAAATGTTTAATCTTTTTGCTATTATCTTGTGATTAATCAATGGAATGATCTAGGGATCCTACAATTGGTATCAAGAGCCAAAAGTGATTGTTTGTTTTATTTTATTTTTTTGTTTTGTTTGATCGAATTCAAAAAAAAGGGGGTGTACGTGATTTTTTTGTGCTTATTGGTTCGCAAATCATAACAAAAAAAAGAGACGTGGTTTGTTTGTGTTTTGGGTTCGAAGTGGATTAGAAAAAAAGACTGAAGTATAGCTTTTTTGTTAGTTTTCATATTGCGTTTTGAGGATCTTCATGTTGCGTTTTGAGGATATTCATGTTGCGTTTTGAGCATATTCATGTTGCGTTTTGAGCTTACAAGTTGCGTTTTGAAGATTTCTATTACGTTTTGAATAAAATGTTACGCTGGCAAAATTTTCTACACATTGCGTTTTAACCCAAGTTTCATTGCGTTTTGACTTCAAGTGTCACTGCGTTTTGAGAAAACTTTCATTGCGTTTTGAGCAAAATTTTCATTGCGTTTTGAGAAAACTTTCATTGCGTTTTGAGAAAAATTTCATTGCGTTTTGACAACAACTCCATTGCGTTTGACCACTCTCGTTGCGTTTGCTTTTTTGCCGCAATTTTACTGTTTAGCCGCAAAAATAATTTTTGTGTCGGATTGTTCCGAAATTTTTATACCAGCTCGGAAACGGCCCAACGGTCAAGACTCTTGCTCTATGAGCAAGAGCCCTGTCATTTTTAAGCCATTCGGGGTCATTTAGAGCCTTAAAACAGCATTTTACTGTTTCAAATTTACCCGAAAATCATAAATCTACAACCAAGTCATCAATCAACAATCACTTAAGATCAGATCATTCATAAACAACGTTATTCAATGGCAACAAATGAAGAAACATATGCTGCTGACACATTTGATAAAGTTTCTATGATTGCCATTTTAACTGACTTGCAAACCCAACTAGACGGACATGCTAAGGTTAACCAAGACAAATGTTTGGAAATCGAGACCTTAAATAATGAGCTTCTTCAATGCAAGCAAGAAATATGTCGTCTAGATACCCACAAGGTCAAACTTGATCTTGAAAACAAAGTTAGACATGGAACAAGCCCTAGTGATTCAGCGTATAGCGTAACGCTGTATTGTGCAAGAAAACGATTTTGCTTAAATCCACTCTTTTCAGAAAAGAAAAATCTATTGCATTTTTTTACAATCTGAAAGGAAAGATTTTATTGAGATAAAGGATCTAGAAGATATATTAGATGAAAATAGTTTGTTTAAAAAAATGCTAACAAAGTTGCAACGAAAAAGGATTTTTTTTTTTATGTTTTTGCAAAGATTTAACATGCCAAACACAAAACTATTATATGCCTTTCTAGAAACCTAAGCCTCAACCGCTGACTTGCACAAGGACCTCTAGTTACCGTAACCAGTCTTGGTTATATAGCCAAGCGAAGCTCAACTGTTTGTACGATGCTGATACCCTTTGCATCCCGCTCACCAATCTGTTCGCATTTGGGTTAGTGAAGATGCTTGGTACACCAAGTGTGTTGAGCATTGAAATAGTAGAGTGAAAAACCAGGACATGTTAGACCGCCCCCACCCCCCCGGGCCCCTTTCCCCACCCCCCACTGACCCCCCCCACCTTATAAGATGTTGACCCCCACCCCACTACCGGACCCCCCATATATCCCCCCCCCACGCCACCCGGCGTATTGGCTTTTCGCCAATGAAATTGCTAGTAATGCTAGTAACCCTGCCACACCTGTTACTCCTTTTGTTCATAATCGTCCACCTCCAAGTCAAGTTCTGTTTCATTTTCAACAGGTTAATTGCTGGTTTTTTATCAATTTGAAGGGATCATAAATATACGAACAACACAAAAACCACTCTATGTTTCCGAATGGTGTTTTTTGATTATTGCCAAACAGTTTGTTGAACAAACAACTGGTACCATTTTATGACCATTTCAAAAAACACATAGAATCTGCTAATGAAACAATTTTCAAAGAAGTAAAAGAATATGAACAGATTTTTGATGACTTGGATGCGGAGTATGAACGATGTGTTCTTGATAACAAGAACCTGACCATAGAGAAAAAAATCTTTTAATCAAAAATGACCTGCTTAATTGTGAATGTTAGAAAAAGATATATGGCTCTATTTGCTTACTTCCGATATTGTTGGCCCCCTAGTTCGAATTGCCTTTGCGAAGGATTTAGATCTGCATGCGATAGGGAACACCCCAACTATAGTTCTTGAACTTGAAGTGAAGTTTTTAAAACAATCAAAGATGGTCATTGAATCTGAGAAACGTAACTCTCATTTTACAAAAGACCCAGATTGATTTGCAACTTATAATTTCAAGAGTTTATAAATAGTGCATAGACATTTCTAGTGCATCTCAATGCTATTTTTGAAATAAATAAGTTAAGAGATCAGCTTCAAGGAAAAGACACCACTATCAGGAATTTGATGCTCAGTATTTCAAACATCATGAAGGTGTTGAATGCAGGTTCCACTGAGGTCAGTTGTGACCAAACACGCATTAGAAATGATGAATTCAGTTGAAAGATACGATTACCTCCCTTAGGATTCAGCTAGATGGCCTTAAGGTAGAAAACGTGAGTCTCAAAAGACGGTATGATGAACTGTCAAAGGCGAATACTCACTCACGTACTGGCTTACACTCGAACAAAGTTAATGCCCTGATGCTGGAGAAATTGCCAAACTGAAAAATGAGTTTGGTGGCAAAAAGAGTGGTGGATCTACAGCCTCTGAGAAACCAAAGTACTTGCTTCAGGGATGTATACCAAAAGTTCAAAGTACATTCCACCTCCAAAAAGAGCAATGGGTAAAAAACAACCCTTGCCTAAGAAAAAGCAAGTTACTTTTCAAGAACCTCCCAGGACTTCAAATAGACCCACACAGAAACCACCAGTGCAACAAAACAAAAAGCCTAATGTTCCTGTGAATTTGTCTACAAGAACCAAACCTGCCACTGAATCTCGCAAACCTATGCCAAAGAGCCACACTCGGAACCATCATATCTTGCCCAATAAAAGTGTGAACGCGAGGAGAGCAGCATATCACAATAGGAAGTTGAACGTTGTTGACCATAATCAGTTTGTGATTCGTTCTTTGAAGTCTGTGAATACCAAAACCCCCCAGGCCAAACATAGTGTGAATCATACTAAGCAGGTTTGGAAAGCAACCAGGAATCATAATGTGAACACTACTAAGACAGCTTGGAGACCAACTAGAAAGGTTGTTGGTAGTGTTAAGCCTCAGTGGAAACCCACTGGACGATATTTTGCGTTGTATGATAACTGTCCTTTAACTAGGATAATGGAACCCATTGTTGAGCCTTTAGAACTTACCCCGAGCGTTAGTTCTAGCCTCTCTAAGTACACCCCTCTGAATATCTACCCTCGCCCCCGCATACCCTGCTAGATACCCCCCCCATTAGTGCCCACCCTCCCTCAAAGGTGGTTCCAAGGGGTTATTGGTATTTTTGATGGCTAAAGCATTGTTCATTGTGATATTCAAAAAACATATTCAACAATAATCCAAAAATTAGTGTAATATGGCTTGCAGTTATTTCAGACTGTAACCCGGTCTTAACCTAGAGATTTAGTGTACGTTTCAGTGCATTATTTCTTTACAGACAAGAAGTTGTCTAAGCCCCGAACCATTTTTCTCATAAACAACTTGTTTTATCAAACATGTTCGGGTTAACCAAATCAAACATTGACAAGGGTCATTGTTGCTGATTCTATTGCTGAAAGATTGACACGACCAACCGCCTACAAGTTCAAGACAGATTGCAGTATCATTCCTGTCTAGGTATTCTAAAGGTCTTGTTTCAATTGCTCACTTGATATTTGTGCTATTTCACCTCACCTCATACTTTGAGGGGGAGATTGATACATTTTAAGTCCATTCTAGATCAAAACCATTCACAAGTTTCATACTTTTGATCGGGGGAGAAAATGTGACTTAAACATGTAAAACGGATAATTAATGATTCGATTGATTCTAAAATGCTAAGTCCTATCCATGCATGTGCTAAACATCTTTCGATTATCGACGCACATGTGTAGGGGGAGCATAAGTGTTAATATGATCAAAAATGTCAAGGTACCAAAAGTTTGTGTTATACACAAGTATCTTGATAAATGACAAAGAATCTTTTGTTTCATGTTCGTGAAAGTGATCTTATGGAATGCTGAGGAAAGAGATGTTGTACCACCAGGGTATTCGTATGAATGCTCATGCCTGGTCTTCGGACTGCGCCCACTAGTGAAGTGGATTTCCATAAATGTACTTGTACAAGTTTGGATTTCCCAAGGCACTTCATATCTTTCGGGATATATTTCAAAACATCATCAGAAGCATTCTGATTTAAACTTTCGTTTGTGCCCCAAACAAATTTTATAAGCACATCGAATGTTTTTCAAATCATTTTTGCCACAGGCCTTCTACGGTACTTAATTGTATTAAGAAGTAAAACGCTGAAAAAGGAATTGTACGGTATAGTCAGCAGATAGTAACTGTACTGACTCACTCTTTACCATTCTATTAGTAGAAATACTTATAGTGTGTTAGTCTTCGGACATCTGGTCTAGAGAACGGCGAACATTAGGGAATCTGATACTTAGGTATTAGAGGAACTAGCTTGTCACGTGCCGGAAAACCTGTCAAGAAGGTTCTTTTAATGAATCTATCTGATCACAGGTGCAGTATTCATACTGTAATCATTGATCCTCACGGAATCAGAGGTTAATGTAACCGACCAGATTGAGTATCGTCTATACTCGGTCCCTTCAAAATATAAAACCTTTGTGTGTTCACAAAATGTTTTTCTAGAACACATTAAGTGGATTTTACATAACAAAATGTTTTTGTTGGTGACTAAATTGTTCTATCATAGCGAATGACGACTCAAAGTATCCGATGCAAGACATGCTCATATCCTTACTCACATATCTGAAGAAATCAAGAAAGTTTACATACAAAGCTTCCGCACAATCTCTGAAAATCAATGTCTTCTTCAAATGCTAAACGTTATGGAGATTAGAAGAAGATACATCATCAAAGCTTTCCAGATTCCAACAGATATGAGCATGTGAGACTAAAGATCAGCGTATGGCAAAGTCAAAGTGAAAGAAGATCACAAAGTAATTCAGAGAAGTAAAGCTTAAACAAGTCAAAGATCAAGATCAAGTCATCACATCAAGTTCTGAAGATCATGATCAAGGTGTTAAAGATTGAATTACCAAAGCACAACAAGTGAAGTACCCTATCAACAACGAGCTAAAGAGACAAGCACGAGTGAGCTTCAAACAACTTCTCATGACCTCATCTAGGGGGAGATTGTTAGGATCACATAAATGGACCCGAACAAAGAAGCTTCGGTCACTCGAAGATACAGGACAAAAGTCTAGCTCGTTAGTTGGTTATTTAATTAATGTTTATTAATGTAATTGGGCTGACAAAGAAAAAGCCTGAAAAGCCCAACAAAAGCCTAGAATAGGCAGAACCTTGTTAGTATAAATACACCTAGTTTAGTCAAAATTAGGTTAGACATCATAGTTAGACAATATAGCTAGTCAACATTATTGTTAGGGGTTTCTAGCCACCAAAAGGGTTTTTCTTTCAATCATCAATAAAGTTTTAATTTTCATTGTTAGCATTAAAATATGTTGACAAAAACGGAATTACATTAAGTAGTGTCAGTTATGAACTAGGACAATAAATGTGTTGACTAGACAATAAATGTGTTGACTAGTCAACATTATGATTGTTAGGAAACCAACACAAGGACAATAAATGTGTTGACTAGACAATAAATGTGTTGACTAGTCAACATTATGATAGTTAGAAAACCGACACAAAGACTATAAATACCCCCTCCTATACTTCCATAGGAGGGGAGAGGATTCATTTGTAACATTTCACATAAGGTGTGTGTGTGTGTTTTTCTCTCTCCTATCACACACACATCTTTCCCTTTTTTTCTCTCATCATCAATAATATGGCTACTTATTTGTTTCATCCTCCCCGACTTCCGGATCTTGTTTTTCCTAGTGTTTCTTATGGTTAACAATTTGCACCTAATGAAGCATATTTTAGGGGCCCACAAATTTATTGTCAAAGGCTATTCAAATAAAAGATCAAAATATAAGATCAAAATATATTGGAAGCCGTTTATGTGATTAATGGAACAAAAGAGTCATTGATGACACTTAGAGCAAACGGGTTTGATGAAATTCTGAAAAAAGTAAACATCTTTTGTGCAAAGTATGATATTGAAGTGTTAAAGATGGATGAAGCATGTGCGGCTAAAAGAAATCGAATAGTGGGCATAACGAATCGACATTGTTTTGAGATTGGCATATTTAACACGGTTTTGGATATGCAAATCCAAGAGTTTAGTGATCGCTTTAGTGAGATAAGCACACACTTGCTTAGTAACATGTCAGCTTTGAGTCCACGTGCTTCATTTTCTATGTTTGACTCCTCAAAGCTGATTAATTTGACTACTTTATATCCTGATGATTTTACAGATTCTAATAGGTTTCATCTTATGCGAGAACTTGACCTATATCATGTGAATGTGGTTTAAAATGAAGATTTCTCAAAGGTGAATACTATTACAGAGCTTGCTAAAGAGTTGGTGAGATTAGATAAGCATAAGTCTTTTCCTAT
>BQNB010056874.1:0-36943 GCA_026074375.1 Tanacetum coccineum
CTCTAACTTGGAATTCCAAAGGCTTTCGCCTTACATTGGCATAACTCCTTTCCCGGTCTCTTGCAGCTTGTAAGCATTGTCGGCTTTGGATTAACATATAGGTGATTGGCTGTTTTCTCCATAGAATGCCTCAAATGGTGCTGCCTTAATACTGGCATGGTAACTGTTATTGTAAGAAAATTCTACCAGTGATAAGTGTCTCTCCCATCCTTTTTCCAAAATCTATAACACATGCTCGAAGCATGTCTTTGAGTGTTTGGATGGTTCTTTCACTTTGTCTGTCTGTCTCGGGATGATATGCCGTACTCATATCTAATTGAGTACCCAAAGCATTCTGCATTGACTGCCAGAATCTGGATGTGAAATGACTATCATGATCCGATATGATGGATATCCGTACTCTATGCCGTGAAACTATTTACTTTATATACAACCTTGTAAGTGTAACATTTATCATTTTCATGTCATTTTACGACTCTATTAATGATCACTATTTATTTTAGTCCGATACGCGTTTACTTTTAATATTTACTTTTAAGCTAAATCGCGTAGACTAAAAATAATCAATAAATGTAAACGGTCATCAAATAAATTGAGGTATGCATCAACCAAGTGATATATAATTATTAAGAAGATAATTATGTACTTTGCGTATTTTATTTTCATTGGTCACGTAAAAGGTTTACGTTTCGCAATAAAAATAAATACGTTTGGACACACCCCGGAAATACCTAGACTTACCAAGACTCAAACCAATACCCGCTTTTAAAAACCTTAACACAAAAATTTAATCAATTATGTGCATATAACCCACTAGGGGCCGGTTAGGGGTCCAAAACAAGTAGGAAATCTTTCTAATGATCCTTACAAGTACTAGTACTTCCTCTAACTCATTAATACTTGTCCTAATGGTCTCCTATTAGTCATTTACACAATGGGCAAAGACCATTTGGCCACCCTTTTGCCCTTTTGGTTTTGGCAACCTGCATGTATATACCTAAATCCCTAAGATTTTTATAATCTTGCTAAATCTTGTACATCATGCAAGTAATTAAAGATGGTACTTAGTGGTTTAGCCAAAACAATGGGAAACCAACTAGAAACCACAAAACCATGCACCTTAGGATCGGTTTTGGTTTGTTTAAGGGACTAGGAAAGTTAACTAGTTCTTTGCCTATAAATACACACTCATATCTTACCATTTGACACTCTTACAACATACACACACGCAAACAAGAAAACACAAAATTGTGCCTAGTGTTCGGGTCACCAAACGCAAGCAAGCACTCTTCTTGATTTCATTCGAACCCACAAACGTTTCCTAGTTATCATACAAGTCCATAAAGAGTTACACGAGCAAGGTCTTGGGCGTTTACGAAGCTTGGAGCTTAGGGTAAATTATTGGTCGTGTAGAACGCATTCGGGTTGCCATACTTCTCGTTCCAACACATAACCAAGTCGCTAGGACCTTTGTAAGTCACATTCAAACTCATGACAATCGTATTATGCGTTTTGAAAACAAATAAGGTTTTGAAAACCATCCGTCATGAGAAAACCATACGTAACCTTTTAAGGAAAAACACGATACAATGGCTTTGGAAGGTATACACGACTTAAACAATTGGTTACATGGGTAACACGACTAGTGTATAGGAGCTAACAAACGAAATATAATTGCTAAGACTATTTTCGAATCCTATATATGGTTAGAGAAATCACTGGACCTCTCACGATCCAACATGCCACGTTTGGGCCCAACCGGCCCAACGACCTATTAGTGAAGGCTCTCAACTTATAATTAAGCTCCTATGAGCTTATCGGGGGCTTATATGAAACATGAACCCGTAGGAAAGAATCAAATGTTTAAGAAAACTTAACGGGCCACAAGCGGGCCCAATAAGGCCGAACAAGCCCAACAGGCCCAACTGGAGGGCCCACGAAGTGGTAATAAGCTCTACGAGCTTATTAAGGTAACCTACGAGCTTATTGAAACTTATATAGGCCCTTATACCCTTTAAAAACCAAACGAAACTAAATGGACCTTGGTACTAATTTTTAGTAAATGGTTGTTGGGCCAACGAGCCCAATAAGCTCAAAATAAGCTCATCCGAGCTTATCAATAAGCCAAACAGCTTAAGCAAACTTAAATAAGCCTAACGAATGCATTTGTACTACCCGGATTAACTATAACATTACCAGTAGTAACCATTATGGTACTACCAGTACCAATGACAATATTATTCTACCAGGAGTAACTAATATGCTACCAGTAGTAATGACTATACTACCAGTAGTAACTATAACATTACCAGTAGTAACCATTATGGTACTACCAGTACTAATGACAATATTATTCTACCAGGAGTAACTAATATACTACCAGTACTAATGACAATATTATTCTACCAGGAGTAACTAATATGCTACCAGTAGTAATGACTATACCTACCAGTAGTAACTATAAAGACCTAAATTTCATTTTTGTAAACTTAAAGGACTAATTATGTAATTATCAAAACTAAAGGGTTTACAGTGTAAATGTTTATATTTTATAAACCTAGGGACTAAAGTGTAATATCTAGAAGCTTAAGGGTATATTTGTGATCAAAAGTGAATTAATAAAACGCTTAAAGAATCGGTCGAATATTAATATATTCGGACATTAAACGGGTTTAATTTACGACTTAATAAATAAGTATATTTATTAAGAAAGTATATCCGTTTTCCCAAGAGCCATCAAACAATTTCAAATACATTAAACACGTACACCACCACACAAGTGATAACAGTATATATAAACTAGCAAATTTATTGTAGTTTATACATTGAGTCTTTAGCCTAAACTTGTAGACTAAGACTGGCCGTATTTACTTAGGTATTTGACGGTGTGATTCATACTTAGATATCTATTATCAATTTCCAGAGGACTATTCACTCAGGTGAGTTCATAGCCCCATGTTTTACAATTATTTAAATGATTTACATCCTTGGGGTGAGAACATGCTTTGTTTTACAAATTGGATGCAAGTGTACATTTTATACCATGATTATGTGTTTGCCTGAGTTACCATAACCCATTATGTCCATGATCATGAACTGTTAATTGCATAGATGTGATTGGGAATTACATTATGTGGGCGCGAATGTTATGGATAGATCTATTAGGGATTGACAATCCCCGTTCGGGTGACTAGCTATCACCGGGAACGAACGCATACCATGTCGAATTTGGGATGTTGCAGGGTTAGCACATCATTCATGGACACTCGTTGGCAAATATACTTGCATTCACATATGTCGAGCTTCAGTGTCATGAGCTTAGGAAAACGTAATTACTTTTTATGATGTTTGCATTTGTTGCTTAATCATACACTTGGAAATCTTGCGGTCCTACTATTGATTTACATAAACCTATGAATTTACCAACTTTATGTTGACGTTTTAAGCATGTTTTTCAGGTCAATAAGGCACGAGGTGCGATGATACATTGGAAGTCAATAATTGAAGAGTCAACACTTAAGATTTGGGGTCTTATTACATTTTGGGGAAAATTGTTATAAACTGAAATCTTTATTTATATTGTTGAACAATTTGAAGCCATGGGATTATGTAACAAACAAGTATTTTGTTAATCCAAAGTCTCTTTTTCAAACGACACGTTTAGTAGTCGTTCTTAGATCTTGTGCTATTGATCCATAAATGTAACGCCCACGGATATTCAAACATTCGGCTGCGTGTTCAGATTTGAGGGTGTTACAGATTGGTACCAGAGCCAAGGTTATAGAGAACCAGGTCAAGAGTTTTGTCTGGACTATAACCATTTTCAAACACTATTTCACAAATGGGATTTGCAAGGGACATACATGCATTACTTGTTTACATCTAGCACATATATGCTTGCATGACATGCATAGTTTTAGCATTAGTATGGTACTAAGTGCTTACATGATTGATATACGTGTATATAAATGATATTACGTATATTACTATAAGAAGGTAACATTCGTTTTGGAAAGCGAGAATGCTTAACCTCGTACATTGGACCCATTCAAAATCCTTGTAAATGGATTCGGCCCAATGAGCATACAAACAGAGCTTCCTGAAGAAGCTCCTTATTATACCACAGTACTTTCAAGTTTCTAATCTAGAAGAAATTCCTATATGGACGAATCCCTTGTCATCCAAATGAAAGGAAACTTCATCTTGATGATAAGCTCAATCTTTGTGGAAGACCCGTAGAAATCAAATAATCGAGAAAGTCCAAGCAACTGAGATAAAGTTGCATCCTCTATTGTCAAAGTAAGATGGAACCTCTAAAAGAGGACCCTATCGCATCCATATATCCCAACTATCCGTAATTGGGGCAGCCAAAGTGTCTCATTTTGAGATTCTGTGCCGTGTTCATGGCTTTGAACCAACGGTTGGGTTGTTCTGCTGCTTTTATATAACAACCCACAATTTTCATCAATGTAATTATACATTTATTAAATTAGATGTAATTTTTATCAATGTAATATCTACTTATTAAATTAAGTATAACCATTTTCACAGAAATATTTTTGCTTTATTCCACTCTTTATGCAACGTAACTTGCATAACCAAAGTAAACTACCAATGCCAACTATATCTACGTTTATAGCAAGTAAACGTCCTAATATGTCAAGTCTATGCTCTAATATCATTTTTACCAAATACGTTATCCATTTAACATACTTTTCAAAACGTTATTTCAAAACAAGCATTAAACGTTAACGTTTATATCAAAACCTAACTTTATGTAATGTTTACATATAAAATAAATGTACAAGCTATCAAAGCATGTGTACAAGTGTACAATGCATAATTTTTGAATATTAATTCCCTCCTAAACCCTGGTACAACTCCTTAAAGCTCAAAGTACAATTCGACTATGCACAGAATTCAAATGAGCCCATTGTCTCTCCATTTCTTTAGGAATTTCATACCACCTTTTAAGCACATGTTACAAGCTTCTAATGCACACTTTTCTCTTAAACCCTAACCTTAACTAGTCCTACACTAACCCTAAAACCTAAACCCTAATCCTAAACCTAAAAACCCTAGCAAAACCGTTACATCCTTAAACTAGTTCATAGTTTTCAGAATCTGATCCATTGACAAAACATAAGATTTAGGAAAAATCAATAGGCTTTGGGTATTAAGTAAAAATACTAGGTTGTAGCCTTATGTCTTGTGATCATTTTTTCGGTTGACTCAACCCGATTCGATGTCCGATGAATTAGTTATAGTCGAAATGGCAAAGGTGCACAGATCCTGCATACATGTAGTAAATGACTGTTATCTCTAAATTTTTGTATAGTGACCCCTAAATATGTAAAACTAAAAGTTGTAGAGGACTCAAATATCTAACCATGCTCACTGGTTTGAGCTTAATCGGAATTACGGTTTGTAAATGACAACCATTTTACCAGGACCGATGTTGGCTGTCCAAAAACAGCTATGAACTCGCCACCCCTAAACTAGTTCTAACTTAAAAACTAAGCTACCAAGCACCTCAAGTAGCTCTATGACCTCACCACCACCTTCACCCACATGTCACCTAGCAAGCACCCTAGCACCACCATCATCCAACTTGGCCACCAAATTATATACTACCTTTGTCATCACCCTAAGTTCACCATCTTCTTCTACCTTGCTAAGCTACACCTCCATAGCCTTCCTTAGTCACCCTAGCTGAACCTTGAACCCCACTCTAAGTTTACTTGGTCCTTACTCTATCCAACTTGGCCTCTACTCCTTCTCTACCCTATATATACCCACGCATACATACATACATTCATATTCACCATCAAAACTTCATATTACCTCAAGTCATGATCTAAACAAGTCCAAGGAAGATTAAGAAGAAAGTATACAGCAAGTAAAAGCCAAGAAACAAGAAGAAAGAAGTCTCTTTATTCGTCTTTTAAGTTTTCAAGTTGTCTTTGCTCCATTCGACCCATTTTCATCATTTCAAGTACTAGTAAGCCTTCTATCTTGTTCTATAAGCTCTTGCTTTGTTTTAGATCTTTCATTAGCTTTATTAGATCATGTGTAAGTCACTTGTTCAATCCTTGAACCAACAAAACCATACAGTTTGGTTTTCCTAAACCAAACGCACCCATTTTGGTATTTCTAGTTCACAAGCTCTTTCTATAAGCTATAAGCTCATAAAAGTTACTTATTTTAGCTTATATTAATAAGCTATAATCCTTTAAATTTGGATTTCTAAATCAGAAAATATCAATAATATGGATTTTGGGACTAAATAAGCAAAATGTTTTTCATGCAAATGGGTATATATTGTCAAATTACTTAAAACTTTATAACTAAAGGGGCTAAAATTGTAAACTATCTCTAAAAGTTAAACTTCAGGTTTTGTTTTTGTCCATACTTGAAAAGTTAAAGAATTAAAAATATTTTAAAAGTTATATTAAAAGGATTAACTGTGTAAATTTGTAATATATACCAAGGGTATATATTTTCATTTTCATTCTAAAGGTGGTTTAAAGATTTTAAAAGTTAAAAGGATTAACTTTGTATATATATAAACCAAGGGTATATATTGTCATTTTACATTCTAAAGGTATAAAATGTAATATTTTTATATTAATTATAAAAATATATTTAAATATTATAAGACTTGATTTTATTAAAACCCGACACAATTGTCGTTATCATTCATCAATCGAAACGTTATAAAACAATTATGTTATAAATATAACCTAATTTATCATCCACTAGCTTTTGAAGAAACCTAAAATGATAAAATCTTATCATTTAATCTATAACGTATCACGTTACTAGGGAATTTCATGTGAGGGGTTTCATTTGGGTAGACGTTTTGACGAGTTGCTGGATTTACGATTTAAAGTGTCCTAGCTCCTCAAACGTTTACTACATGACCTCTGGATTATGATAGCCCGAACAGTGATACGATGTTTTCACAAGTTATCAAACCAAAAACCATTAAACTTTATGAAATAAAGTTTGTAATATAAATACTCGATCTAAGACTTGACATATTACCTCATGTTGCGTGACGAGGCTATTTACTCTCATTTGAATTAAATTTCAAATCAATCAACTACCTTGATAAGGTGAGTTCATAGTCCCACTTTTACATGTTTTCTAAACTCCGTGGGGAGATACATGCTATAAACCATGAATACAAGTGTTTTCAACTGTATGCTATCCTGATGTATTATTTCCTAAGTACCTCTATTTGCCATAAGGCCCCACTATCATGAACCGTTAATTACTTGTAACCAAACATACTGGTTGTGTAAGCGCGAATGCCGTGAATAGATCTATTGGGACTAAACTTCCCCGTCCGGGTAGGTAACAACGCACTACCATGTCAAACGGACGCATTTCATTTGAGTAACTCCAGGTGTTTGGCAAAGCACCCGATCGGGGCAACAACTTATGAATAACATTTACTTAAGGCTTCGGTGTCATGAGCTTAGTGAAATAATATAATATTATTTTTCCCATGATTATTGTATTCGTTGCAATTATTACACTTTTAATAACTTGTATTCAACTATTACATTGCAAACACTGTGAATTTCACTCAACCGTTGTGTTGACCCTTTTAGCATTTTATCTCAGGTAATTGAGCAAACTATGGCACGGAGTGGCATTGGACTTGAGGACGTCCAAACTGATCTTTGTGGGGATGAGAAACTTGTTCAAATTCCCTACGGGAATGAAACTTTGACTTTTTATGGCAACGAAAGTAGCAACGGGAGAGAATCCCGGTTGACAGTTATCTCATGTTCAAAAGCTCAAGGAGTACATGGCCAAAGGATGCCAGGTCTTTTTAGCACAGATATCCGCAAGAAAGTGCAGAGGGACCTAGACGAAATAAAACGTAAAGGACGTATCCCAATCGTCCGAGATTTTCCTGAAGTATTTCCCTGGGACTTTGCCAGGCTCTTACTCCAGCCTTCGACCAGTGGAATTCCAATCGACTTAGTTCCAGGATTCCGCACCCGTAGCTCGAGCACCGTATCGATTGGCTCCATCTGAAATGAAGGAATTATTAGAACAATTACAAGAACTTTCTGACAAAGGATTCATAAGGCCTAGTTCCTCACCTTGGGGAGCCCCGGTCTTATTTGTCAAAAAAGAAGGGATGGGTCGTTCAGGATGTGAATGACTACCGTGAGTAAAATAAATGACAGTAAAGAATCGTTATCACTCCCGAGGGAGTCGACGATTTGTTTGATCACCTTCAATGGATCCAGTATTGATTCAAAGATAGCATCTGAGATCAGGATATACCAGCTTTAGAGGTACGAGAAACAAGACATTTCCAACAGACGGCATTCCAAACCTCGGTATGGCTCAATACGAGTTAGTGTTATGCCATTCGGATGACAAAAGCACCTGCGTTATTCATGGACCTCATGAACGAGATAGTGAGCAAAGCCTTACTTGGATAAGTTCGTAATTGTCTTCATCGATGACATACTTATCTATTCAAAGGATGAGAAAGAGCACGAATAACATCTTAAGGCAATTTTGGAATTGCTTATGAAGGAGCAGTTGTATGCTAAGTTTTCAAAATGCGAGTTTTGGATCCTGAAGGTACAATTCCTCGGTCACGTCATTGATAGCAGAGGCATACATGTAGATCCAACCAAGATAGAATCTATCAAAGATTGGGCGTCTCCTAAGACACCAACTGAAATCCGCTAATTTTTAGGTCTTGTTGGTTACTATCGAAGGTTCATTGAAGGATTTTTGAAGATTGCTAAGTCAATGACGAAACTTACTCAGAAAGGAATCAAGTTCGACTGGGGAGAGAATGAAGGCGACAAGAGAACGCTTTTCAAGTTTAAAGCAGAAGCTGTGTAGTTGCACCCAATTCTGGCTTTTACCTGACGGGGAGCGAAGACTTTGTGGTCTACTGTGATGCGTCACACAAGGGTTTAGGTGCTGTACTAATGCAGAGGGAGAAGGTGATTGCCTATGCTTCTCGACAACTAAAAGTTCACGAGAAGAACTACACCACTCATGATTTAGAGCTTGGGTCGGTAGTGTTTGCCCAAGATAATAGAGACACTATCTATACGGAACCAGAAGATGCACCGTGTTCACCGACCATAAAATCCTACAACACATTCTCGATCAGAAGGAGCTTAACATTGAGCCAAACGCCGTTTGCTTAGGAATTAATGAGTGATACGATTATGGATATTCGTTATCATCCCGGGAAAGCAAACGTAGTGGCCGATGCACTGAGCCGTAAGGAACGGACTGAGCCATTGCGGGTTCGAGCCTTAGTTATGACAATTGGTTTGGATCTCCCCAAACGAATATTAGAAGCTCAGATCGAAGCCCAGAAATCGGAGAATCTCGTGAATGAAGACGTAGGCGGTATAATCCGAAGGGATATACCCAAGGAAAGATTGGAACCACGTGCCGATGGAACACTATGTTTACACGACAGGAGTTGGATACCTTGCTATGGAGACTTAAGATCCGTGATTATGCACGAATCCCACAAGTCGAAATATTCTATCCATCCCGGTTCTGAAAAGATGTACCAAGATGTGAAGAAATTATATTGGTGGCCAAACATGAAGGCTGACATCGCCACGTATGTTAGCAAATGCCTGACATGTGCAAGGGTCAAGGCCGAACATCAAAGGCCATCGGGATTGCTAGTACAACCAGAGATACCCGAGTGGAAGTGGGATAATATCACGATGGATTTTATCACCAAACTTCCTAGATCGTCACAAGGTTTCGACACCATCTGGGTGATTGTGGATCGACTTACAAAATCTGCTCACTTCTTGCCAATAAGGGAGAATGATCCATTGGACAAGTTGGCAAGGTTGTACCTGAACAGGATAGTGGCAAGACACAGGATACCTGCCTCAATTATCTGTGATCGTGATGGAATATTCACTTTAAATTTCTGGAGATTATTTCAAAAAGCTTTGGGTACGGATATTAGTATGAGCACTGCGTATCATCCAGAAACTGACGGCCAGAGTGAGAGAACCATTCAAACTCTCGAGGATATGCTACGTGCTTGCGTGATCGATTTTGGCAAAGGCTGGGTTAAGAATTTGCCATTGGCCGAGTTTTCATACAACAACAGTCATCACGCTAGCATAAAGGCCGCCCCTTATGAGGCATTGTATGGTCGAAAATGTCGATCACCAATGTGCTGGGCTGAGGTGGGGGAAGCCCAACTAAACTGGTCCGGAATTAGTCCAAGAAACAACAGAGAAGATCGTCCTAATCAAGCAAAGGATGCAAGCTGCACAGGATCGACAAAAGAGCTACGCTGATCGGAAACGAAAGCCGATGGAGTTCGAGATTGGGGACAGAGTTATGCTCAAGGTCTCACCTTGGAAAGGGGTCGTACGGTTTGGTAAGCGGGGCAAGCTGAACCCGAGATATGTAACCCGAGATTGTTGGACCTTTTGGGTGTTAGACCAAATTTGGGAAAGTGCCTACAGGTCGGGAAAATTCCTTCAAGAGTTGGAGCAGGAGTTCAACATACTTTCTTGTGTCTTATTTTAATATGAAGATATGTTACAATGTCAAACCTTTAGTCATGCCATTAGAGGAATTCATGTTGACGATAAGCTCCTGTTTGTGGCGAAGAGCCCGTTGAAATCATGAAACGAGAGATCAAACGATTGTAAGCGAAGCCGGATACCCATTGGTTTAAGGTTCGCTGGGAACTCTAGGCGGCGGCTTTTGAGTTCACTGGGAACATGAAAGATTCATTCAAACAAAAATACCCACAACTCTTCACCAATCCAGACTTCGCATCCACTACGAGGTATTAAGCTTTGAGGGACAAAGCTATTTTAACGGATGAAGACTGTACAATTTTCAATTTTAGTTTCATTTACGAATCTTTTAAATTGTTACTATTCATTTGATCTGCTACGCGTTTACTTTTTATTTTTGATTTAGAGCTAAAATCGCGTAGTTTAGACTAGAAATAACCATTTAATTGTAAGGCCATCAAATATAAAATTAAGGTCAACATCACAAGTATAAATAATTATTAAGAATGATTTAATTATTAACTTTGCGTATTTTATTTTTATTGGTCGCTTAAAGGGTTACGTTTCGCAATAAAATACATTGGGACATCCCATAGTAGAAATACCTAGGACTGCCTAGACTCAAACCAATACCCACTTGAAACCATTAAAACACAAAAATTAAATCTATTTTTGTATATGTAAACCCACTAAGGGACCGGTGTACACTCAACTAAACACCTAGAAAATCTACTATGTGATCCTCACAAAGTATCTTATACATCTCCTAGTTTATTAGTTTGTGTCTAATTGTCTCCAACTAACCCATTAAAGACATTGGATAATAACCATATGACCCTCCCTTGCCCCTTTAGGTCACGGCAACATGCATGTATTAGTACAAATCCTTAAGATTTCTAGTATCTAACCAAATCTTGTACAAATATACTCTAATTAAGACATGTACTTGATGTGGTTTTACTCAAAAACAAGGTTGTTAGTTACTAGGGGGGGAAACTTTAAAAACCACCCTCCTAAGCACGATTTTTGGTTCGGTTTTGGGATGTTTATGAAAATAGGAGAGTTAACTAGCTCTTTGGCTATAAATATAACTTAATACACTTAACACTCTTACAACTTACACTCACTCAAATACCCATAATCATATATAATCTTTCTTCCCTTAGTTCGAGTGATTCAAACGGCAAACAAACATCTCCTCTCTTGATCTCATTCCGAAACCCACAAAACATTCCTAGTTGTATACAAGTTTATAAAGGAGTTTTACACGAGCTGGGTTGGGGCATTTACAAAGTATTGAAGCTATGGGGATTTGGTTATTGATCGTGTTTTTACCACCTATGAGGATTGCCAATTACTCGCTCATACCCTTAAACAAGACGCTAGGACCTTGTAAGTCACATTCAAACTAATGACATAGTTATTATCGCGATTCTTTTCGTAAATGACAAGTTATGGGTCAAATGTATGTAATGTAATAGCACATTAGACTTGAGAACTAGCATGATAAATGAATTTAAGGACGCATGATGTCGTTTTATGAATTTACACTTAACAACCTTGGTGTGGTGTTAAACTATAAAGGAAAACGAGTTACGTGTTTAGTAACTAATTAAGGTTTTTGAAAAACATCTGTTATGAAGGTAAAATCATACGTAAACTCTTAAGGAAAAACAGACCAATTGGATTTGCGAAGGTTTACTACGACTTAAACAATTGTTTGCAATGTGGTTAACACGGATAGTGTTTAGGGGTCTAACAAATATGAAATATATTGCTAAGACTATTTTTGAGTCCTATATATGGTTTAGAGAACCAATAGACCTTTTTCACAGATTTCAAAATGCACAGTTCGGGCCCAAACGACCTATGTGAAGGCTCTCAATTATATTAAGTTCCAATCGAGATTATCGAGGCGCTTATAGAAACATGAACCCTGTAGGAAAGAATCAATTGTTTAAGAAACTTAGGGCCACAAGCGGGCCCAATTCATGGCGTGCAAACATCCCTACTTGCCTAACTGTAGGACACACGAATGTGTATTTTAATATATATTTATATTTATATCTTTTTTTATTTATTATAAGCTATTCGAGCTATTATGTAACCTTCGAGATATTTGAAACTTATATAGGCCCTTATACTCTTTAAAAAAGCCAAACGAAAAACTTAATGGACATTGGTACGTTTTTTCAGTAAATGGGTATTGTTGGGCAACGAGACCAATAGGCTCATAAATAAGCTCATCCGAGCTTATCAATAAGCCAACAGCTTAAGCAACTTATATAAGCTTAACGAATGCATTTGTACTACCGGTAACTAACTATATTACTTTACCAGTTGTAACCAGTATAAGTACTACAGTACTTAATGGACAACATTATTCTACCAGGAGTAACTAATATGCTACCAGTAGTAATGGCTATATCTACCAGTAGTAACCATTATTGTCTACAGTACTAATGTAATTTATTCTACCTGTGAGTTAAACTAATATGCCTACCTAGTAGTAACCTATAAAGACTAAATTTCGTTTTTGTTAAACTTAAAGGACTAATTATGTAATTATCAAAACTAAAGGGTTTACATGTAAATGTTTATATTTTATAAACCTAGGGACTAAAGTGTAATATCTAGAAGCTTAAGGGTATATTTGTGATCAAAAGTGAAATAATAAAACGCTTTAAAAAAAGAATTCGGTCGAATATATTTATTTATTGGACAAACAGGTTTATTTACGACCTTAATATATAAGTATTATTTATTAAGAAAGTATATCCGTTTTCCCAAGAGCCATCAAAAAATTTCAAATGCAGTTAAAACACGTACCCCACTTAACAAAGTTGATAATAGTATATCATAAACTAGCAAATGTATTGTGTTTTATACATTGAGTCTTTAGACTAAACTTGTAGACTATGACTGGCCGTATTTACTTAGTTTTTGACGGGATTGCTGATTCATCCTTGGTTATCTATTATCAATTTCCAGAGGATATAAAACGCCTTTAACGAAGCGGTCGAATATTAAGATATTCGGACATTAAACAGGTTTAATTAACGACATTAATAAATAAGTATATTATTAAGAAAGTATATCCGGTTTCCCAAGAGCCATCAAAAATTTAAAATACTTAAACACGCTACACCACTACACAAGTGATAATAGTATATATAATAGCAAATTTATTGTAGTTTATACATTGAGTCTTTAGCCTAAACTTGTAGACTAAGACTGGCCGTATTTACTTAGGTATTTGACGGTGTGATTCATACTTGGTATATACTATCATTTTCAAAGGACTATTTACTAAGGTGAGTTCATAGCCCCATGTTTTATAATTATTTAAATGATTTACATTATTGGGGTGAGAACATGCTTTGTTTTACAAATTGATGCAAGTGTATATTTTTTACCATGATTCTCGTGTTTGCCTGAGTTACCATTAACCATTATGTAAATGATCATGAACTGTAATTGCATAGATGGTGATTGGGAATTACATTTTGTGTGGCGCGGAATTGTTATGGAATAGATTATTAGGGATGGACAATCCCGTTCTTCGGTGTAATGTAGCATCGGGAACACGAACGCATTCCATGGAGATTTTCGCGGATGTTTTCAGGGTTAGGGTTAGAATCATTCACGGTCAATCGTTGCCAAATTATCTTGCACATTCACTTATGTCGGATTCAGTGTCTTGAGCTTAGGAAATGTAATTACTTTTATGATGTTATGACTTTTGTTGCTTATCATACACATGGAAAATCTTGCGGTCCTACTTATTGCATTTACATAAACCTATGGAATTTCACCAACTTTATGTTAACGTTTTAAGCATTTTTTCAGGTCAGATAATGGCTCCACGCAGGTTTCGATTGATACATTGGAAGACAATAATTGATGCTATCAACACTTATGAGTTGGGGTCTTATTACAGTTTTGGGGAAAAATTGTTTTTAAACCAAAATCTTTATTTATATTGTTGAACAATTTGAACGCCATGGGCTATAGTATAACAAACAAGTATTTTGTAATCCAATGTATCTTTTTCAAATGACACGTTTTATTAGTCGTTCCCAGATCTTATGATATTGATCCATAAATGTAAACACCCTCGGATAATTTAAATATCGCTGCAAGTGACTTAGATTGTGGGTGTTACAGGATTGGTATTAGTGCCAAGGTTCTAGAAGAACCCAGGTCAAAAGTTTTGTCTGGACTATAACCATTTCTCAAAACACTGTTTTCACAAATGGGATTGGCGGTAGGACATTACATGCATTACTTGTTTATATGCTTCCATGCATGCATTGCTTTAGCATTAGTAGGGTTACTAAGTGCTTAATGATTGATTACGTTGTATATAAATGTTATTACGTATATTACTTTAAGATCTTTATTTTAAGGCTTACAAGACATATCATATCGATCCTTCACTATAACGTTATACTTATATAAGTTATTTTGGCTTTTTGCGAGTATTATTATCTTCCACGACTTGGTTGTTACCTTCATTTCCGTCTACACGACTTTTTTTGAGCCGTGGCAGAGCCTTTTGGGAGCACGATGATGAGGAGGTACTGATGGGTGGCATTTACGTGGTCATCGTTTTAAGATATGACAGACTCCCGATTACAGCAGTAGCGCCCACAATTCACCGGATTACATACCAGGCCCAGAGGATCCATAGGCACCGCCTGTTCCTCAGGACGAGGTTGAGCGTGAGCCTATGTTCTACGGCACAAGATCTTTGACCACCGTGCAGAGCATATATACCGGAGTATATACCATTGAGGATGAGCTATGAGTTTTCGGCTGAGGAGCAGCCATTCCTTTCCTGTTGATTCACTCTACTACTGAGTTTTACCAATATGTTATTGAGTCGGATTCCGAGGGGAGGATCCAGAGGGTACAAGGAATGATGAGACAGAGGTTTGGTCCGGTTGATGTATCCTTTGGTAGGGGGAGATGATGGAGATGATGATGGACGGCGATTCAATCTAGCGGATTTTTTGGCGCCAATGATGTGGATGAGGATGATATGGACGAGGAGAGGAAGAGGAAGAGTAGGAGCCTTAGCTTCGGCCGACTCTGCTATTGTACGTACCTGTTGATTAGCGTTTTTCCCACCTAAGGGAACATAGAGAGGTGGTGATACCACCACACCCTCCACTGACAATTACTATTGGGCTAGGATTACCTTCCGGACCTCTGGCTTCCTTTCCCTTCCATCCAGAGGAAGAGTTGAGGGACTTCTGGCATGACTATCCATAACCAATCCACACCTATCTCACTATCACCACCCTCTGCAAGAGGAGAGCCCTTGTAGTGCATGGCCCTACCTGCACATTCATCACCTTTACTACCATCATCTGGGTGTCCAACCCAAATCTAGACACTCAGGATAACATCCACTCAGGCTCTCATTGATGCAGTTACTGCCGCATTACCACTACTACCATCTCTATACATACCACCACTTGTTGACCATAGGGATGATATTCCTGAGTCTGAGCAGCCTCCCTGCAAGAGGTTGTATTTGTCCACCCTAGGCTCCAGATACGAGGTTAGAGAAAGTTCCACTGCTAGACCTACCGGAGGTCGAGGGATAGATTATGGATTTGTCAGTACGGTAGATGCTGAAGAGAGGTGACAGGGGATTAGAGATGTTGGGTACGTGATTAGGGATACTTAGGTAGATTCGGCATAGGCAGTTCCAGAGATAGCACCTATGACCGTGGGAGAGGTCAATACTAGGGCCACAGAGCTTGCTGTGCCCATGAGCATGGTACCACAGGACTTGTGATCTGCTTTATAGAGGATGCTTAGGATAGTAGGTCTCCGTACCTATTCCACTCAACACATTTGTTCTCTATCCATTGTCTCGATAATGTGGAACATACCTTCTCAAAATCAAGCAGCGCGATACCGTACCTTATCGGTTCCAATAAATTCATGTGGGATCGAATCGATCTGACTCTCCAGAGACTGTATGGATTGGTAGTAGGTAGAGGAGGTGGCCTTATGCTTCCAGAGAGGTTGGGCTTCAGTCGATTGGATTGAGTCAGTGGTGACTTCATCTGGAGCTTAAGGACCCATGTGATCATGTGTTTGCACTCGAGGACCATATCTAGGCTCATCAGACACAGCTACAGCTGCAAAGTACTATCATTCAGACACAGCATCAGGTAGTGAGACTCGTTTCAGATGAGCAAGGCCTGAGTTTGCAAGCATCCTCGATGAGGACGACCGTAGGCATCAGGATCCAGATGGTTAGAGATTTCTCGAGTCATTAGTAGATATGAGCGTGAGAGATTGAGCTACGTGCAGGCCGTTGTTACATGAGTGTACAAAGTTATTAATGTTGTAGTCTAATTGTTTTTGAGGAGTTAAAAGTTGATCTAGTTTATGCTTCATGTTATGTTAGTTGGTTAGCATGAACGTATTCGGGTGTGTTGGTTTGAAGCTTACAGTTACTAGAAATTTTTTTCGTTGTCTAGCACTGAGAGAAGCGTAGAGGAGAGCTAGACATACAGCCTTTATACCAGCCTAGGACCAGATGGCTAGGATTCCAGATCACCAGGTTGTGCTTCTGGGTTTGCTGACAGTCACATCTAGTGGTTTATGTTATTATAGCTTGCTAGGTCATTGTACAGGCATGTTAAGTATTAGGGGTTTTCCCTACTAGCATAGCCTTAGATCTTTTGTATTGTTTCATGTGTACTCCGACAACTATTTCATGTAAAATTTCAAAGTTATCATGATATGGATGTGTTATTTTGTATATATACTTCTTGTGTTGATTATACTCGTTTTAATTATTAGATTCTGTCATATAACCTCATGTTTTGTCTTTTTGCGATCTAGGACACGAATTCATGGCACCTACGGACCAGAAGGGAGGACCTAATACCCGTTAACAACACTAACCCAAACAACATGACCTCCAGATCCATCCAAGCAATGATTCAACCAAAGCTGTTTTCGCGAAAATCCACCAATGGAGATGTGATAGCCACAGTTCGCCGGGGGGATAACCGAAGGAATGTGCAAACTACGGCCCTTGTGTTTTTACGAAGACTTCATGACAAGTGTCAACCTTTGAACTTCCAAGGGGGGACTGAGGCTTCCGAATGTGGTCGTTTAACTCGGTGGATGAAAAGATGGAGTTAATTTTCAATATCAGTGGTCGTTGTGCCATGAGAATCAATAAAGTTTGCCACCCTGCACTCTGTTAGTGCTGCTTGGACTTGGTGGACTATGTCAGGATAAGAACCTTAGGTCCAGGAAGGCATATGCAATGACATTGGGAAAGGCTCAAGAAAAAAGATGACGTACAAGTATTGTCTGCAGGGTGATATCAAGAACATTAGGAAATTGAGTTTTGGACCTAATAGATAGTCAAGGGAAAAATGTTCCAGCATACATGACGTTTCCAAGAGTTAACCTGATATGTACCAAGTTTGTTGCCAATGAAACCAGAGAAGAAGGTTGACAAGTACATCAGTGGACTTTCTGGACAACATTCATGGGAACGTCAAGTCTGCCGTACCCAAGACTTAGATGAGACTATTAGGTTGTGATGGATCAGAACTCCTATACTACAGCGAAAAAGCAATCTGACAATAGAGAGAGGCTGTTGATTCATCCAGAAACAACCTATGGGTCACCAGCAACAACCTTAGAGGAAAAATGTCGCAAGGTCTACAATATATAGGGATAAGCGAAAAAGATAGCTGTATAGGGATCTTTGCCCAAGTGCTCTAAGTTGCCATCTTCACCACAATGGCCCGTGCACCCGAGGTGCCCAAGTGCAACAAAGTATGGCACTTTGCTCGCGATTTTGCAGGGTACTGGGAGAAACAAAGGTTTTTGCTAATACTCAATCGGGGCAATGGGGCAGCCCCCCCAAAAGAATGGTTGTTTGAGTTGTGGATCACCAGGGCATTTCAAGAGAGATTGTCCTATGCTGAGGAATATAAGATGGAGGAAAGGGAAATGGGAATGCACTCTAAGGCTGGGTTTATGCAGTTGTGGATGCAAAAAGAGGGGGAAATGCTCCGGGGAAACCCTGCTGCCAATGTCCATCACGGGTACGTTCCTCTTAAATAACTACTATGCATCTATTCTTATTCAACATGGTGTCCGATAGAAGCCTTTATATCCTTTGCATTTGTTCTTGATTAACCATCGCCCCAACTCTATTAGAAATTTGTGATGAGGTCGAATAGCTGTTGGGGAATTAGTCGGGATAGTACACTATTATACGAGGTTGCACTTTAAATTTCTTAGACCATCCGTTCAACATAGATCTAATGCCCGTAGAACTAGGTAGTTTTGACGTCATTATCGGTATGAACTGGTTAAGAAGATGTCACGCCGTAATCGTGTGCGATGAGAAACTTGTTCAAATTCCTTACGGGAATGAAACTTTGACTTTTTGTGGCAACAAAAGTAGCAACGGGAGAGAATCTCGGTTGACAGTTATATAATGTTCAAAAGCTCAAGGTACTAGCAAAAGGATAGCCAGGTTCTTTTTGGCACAGATTTCGCCAAGAAAGGGAGGACAAGTCAAGAAGGAAAACAAATAATAAAGGACGTTCTAATCGTCGAGATTTTCCTGAAGTATTTCCCGAGGACTTGCCAGGTCTTCCTCCGGCTCGACCAGTGGAATTCCAAATTGACTTAATTCCAGGAGCCGCACCCGTAGCTCGAGCACCGTATCGATTGGCTCCATCCGAAATGAAGGAATTATCAGAACAATTACAAGAACTTTCTGACAAAGGATTCATAAGGCCTAGTTCCTCACCTTGGGGAGCCCCGGTCTTGTTTGTCAAAAAGAAGGATGGGTCATTCAGGATGTGCATCGACTACCATGAGTTAAATAAACTGACAGTGAAGAATTTTTTGGGTGTTATCCACTCCCGAGGATCGACGATTTGTTTGATCAACTTCAAGGATCCAACATTTATTCGAAGATAGATCTAAGATCGGGATATCACCAGCTTAGAGTGCGAGAGCAAGATATTCCAAAGACGGCATTCCGGACTCGGTATGGCCATTACGAGTTCCAGGTTATGCCATTCGGACTGACAAACGCACCTGCGGTATTCATGGACCTCATGAACCGAGTGTGCAAGCCTTACTTGGATAAATTCGTAATTGTCTTCATCGATGACATACTTATTTATTCAAAGGACGAGAAAGAGCACGAAGAACATCTTAAGGCAATTTTGGAATTGCTTAAGAAGGAGCAGTTGTATGCTAGTTTAAAAAATGTGAATTTTGGATCCCGAAGGTACAATTTCTCGGACACGTCATAGATAGCAGAGGCATACATGTGGATCCAGCCAAGATAGAATCTATCAAAGATTGGGCGTCTCCCAAGACACCAACGGAGATCCGCCAATTTTTAGGTCTTGCTGGTTACTATCGAAGGTTCATCGAAGGATTTTCAAAGATTGCTAAGTCAATGACGAAACTTACTCAGAAAGGAATCAAGTTCGACTGGGGTGAAAAGGAAGAGAACGCTTTTCAGTTAATAAAGCAGAAGTTGTGCAGTGCACCAATTCTGGCTTTACCCGAAGGGAGCGAAAGGACTTTATGGTTATGCGACGGTCACACTTGGTTTAGGTGCTGTATTTAATGCAGATGGAGAGAAGGTGATTGTTATGCTTCTCGAAACTAAAAGTTCACGAGATAGAAACTACACACTCATGATTTAGAAACTTGGATCGGCGTTCTATTCTTTTCCCCTAGTCGAACTTGATTCCTTTCTGAGAAGTTTCATCATTGTCTTAAGCAATCTTTGAATAATCCTTCGATGAACTTCGATTACTAACCAGCAAGATGACCTAAAAATTGGCGGATTCTCGTTGGTTTGTCTTGGGAGAGCCTCCTATCATTGATAGATTCTTTTCTTGGCTGGATCCTAATGTATGACTCCTACTATCATGAAGTTGTCCGAGAAATTGTACCTTCAGGATCCAAAATTCAACATTGAAATCTTGAAGCATACAACTGCTCCTTCAAAGCTATTCCCAAATTTGCCTTAAGTTGTTCTTCGTGTCCTTTCTCGTCCTTTGAATAAATAAGTATGAGAAGAGTTTGTGCAGTGCACTAATTCTGGCTTTACCCAAAGGGAGCGAAGACTTTGTGGTCTACTGCGACGCGTCACACAAGGGTTTAGGTGCTGTATTAATGCAGAGAGAGAAGGTGATTGCTTATGCTTCTCGAAAACTAAAAGTTCACAACACCACTCATGATTTAGAACTTGGATCGGTAAGTATTTGTCTAAAAATATAGAGTCACTATCTTTAAGGAACCAATGCACCGTGTTCATCGACATAAAAGCCTATAACACTTTCCGGTTAGAAGGTGCTTTTAACATGAGTTGGCAGCGCCGTTGGCTAGAATTGCTAAGTGATTACGATTGCGACATTCGTTATCATCCAGGGAAGGCAAACATAGTGGCCGATGCGTTGAGCCGTAAGGAATGGATTGAGCCATTGCGGGTTCGAGGCCTTATTATGTATAATTGGCTTGGATCTTCCCAAATTGAATACTAGAAGCTCAGTCAGATCGAAGCCCTAGACAAACTAGGAAAACAATACGTGACTACCATGCATTGACACCTTACGCGCGCCCGACCCCCCCCCCCCCCCCCCCCCCCCCCCCCCCCCCAACCTCCATCCCCACCCCCCCCCCCAACCCACCCCCCCCCCCCCACCCCTATATCCACCCTGCCCACCCCCCCCCCCCAACCCCCATATATAACAGCGGGCGCCTCCTATCCTATCACTCCCCCGCCCACCCCTAGCGCGTTGACGTACACCCCATATCCCTACGGATCAAGCACGTCGCCGTAACCCCACATCCACGCGCCGCCCTCAGACCTGCGTCTCACCATCCCCCCTATCTAGGTGTCACATCAACTCGCGCCACTCGAGTCCGACGACGGCCTAAACTTTGCACGCTAGCGGCATGTACCTTCATCCGCGCTCCCCCCGCGCGACCTTGTACTCTGCACGAATCCCCACTTGTCGATCAATATTCTATCCATCCCGGTTCTGAAAAGATGTACCAAGATGTGAAGAAATTATACTGGTGGCCAAACATGAAGGCAGACATCGCCACCTATGTTAGCAAGTGCTTGACATGTGCAAGGGTCAAGGCCGAACATCAAAGGCCATCGGGATTGCTAGTACAACCTGAGATACCCGAGTGGAAGTGGGATAATATCACGATGGATTTTATCACCAAGCTTCCTAAGTCGTCGCAAGGTTTTGACACCATCTGGGTGATTGTGGATCGACTTACAAAATCTGCTCACTTCTTGCCAATAAGGGAGAATGATCCATTGGACAAGTTGGCAAGGTTGTACCTGAACAGGATAGTGGCAAGACACGGGATACCTGCCTCAATTATCTGTGATCGTGATGGAAGATTTACTTCAAATTTCTGGAGATCATTTCAGAAAGCTTTGGGTACAGATATTAGTATGAGCACTGCGTATCATCCAGAAACTGACGGCCAGAGCGAGAGAACCATTCAAACTCTCGAGGACATGCTACGTGCTTGCGTGATCGATTTTGGCAAGGGCTGGGTTAAACATTTGCCATTGGCCGAGTTTTCATACAATAACAGTTATCACGCTAGCATAAAGGCCGCCCCTTATGAGGCACTGTATGGTCGAAAATGTCGATCACCGGTGTGCTGGGCCGAGGTTGGGGAAGCCCAACTGACGGGTCCGGAATTGATCCAAGAAACAACGGAAAAGATCGTCCTGATCAAGCAAAGGATGCAAGCAGCTCAGGATCGACAAAAGAGCTACGCCGATCGGAAACGAAAGCCGATGGAGTTCGAGGTTGGGGACAGAGTTATGCTTAAGGTCTCGCCTTGGAAAGGGGTCGTACGGTTCGGTAAGCGGGGCAAGCTGAATCCGAGATATGTCAGACCTTTCAGGGTGTTAGCAAAAGTTGGGAAAGTTGCCTACAGGCTAGAACTTCCTCAAGAGTTGAGCAGAGTTCACCATACTTTCCATGTGTCTAATCTGAAGAAATGTTACGCCGACGAACCATTAGTCATGCCGTTAGAAGGAATTCATGTTGACGATAAGCTCCAGTTTGTGGAAGAGCCCGTTGAAATTATGGAATGGGAGATCAAACGATTGAAGCGAAGCCGGATACCATTGGTTAAGGTTCGCTGGAACTCTAGGCGGGGCCCTGAGTTCACCTCTCGTACTCGCTGCAAACACACAGAACACTACACCGTAGATAGTACATGTCTCCATGTGATGCCCACATCCAAAAATATTAACAATAAGAATTAATTTGATGATATGTGTTATACACTTCCTAGTTAGCATTAAACTTCGTCGTCTATCATAATAGTGATAGACCCAAACGCTAACCCCCCACTTGATTTACCCGAAGCTTGTGTACACACCCAAAATCCCACACTCCCCCAATAGTTCCCCTATATAAACCTACTTTGGCCCTGCACGTTTTACGAGTCATGCGTTGCTGTATTCACTGCAGTAATACGGTATGTGTAGTCGAGAGTCGAAGAGATTTCTAAGTATTAACCTAGATATCTTGCTACAATATACTTCTATTAAGTCTTGTAGAATTGAGAGTCCTATAGACCTACGCTTGTACACGTACGCAATTTTAAAACTAAGAGACTGTGTACCAGCCACTGTAGTTTACAGCTAGTTAAACTTAGTGTAAATTCTAGAAATCTCTCCTTGCCATTCGCAAAGTTCAAATGACTTATGGCGTAGCAGTTTGGGATTGTTGGAAGTACCTTCTATGTGTAGCTATTAACTAGTAAGCTCAAGTCTACATAGCATTACGATCTTGACTATAAACATATCATGCACATCTCTACAAACCTACTTATAAAGCACTCTTACTCACTAACTATTATATCTGAAATGATCGTGAAAGCACTTGCTCGCTAACAGCCTTGACTATCTCCAATTGTGTGTAACGTCGTGGGGGTTGGACCTTCAGCTCTTCGAGGCGCGCCCGTCAAACAGAAAACAAACAACTGTCCATGATATCTTTCGTACCCATCAAAAATTCCTAGTTGTCATTCAAGTTTATTATGGGTTGACAACGAGCTAGGGTTGAGAGAAGCCCTTTTTCAAGTATTGAAGACTTGGGATTTGAGTGATCGGTGCGCGTGTGTATCTCGGGATGGAACCCATGAATTGCATTAAATTTTACATAATGGCGCGTGGACCGATGAATCGGGGGGTTGGACTATGGATATTGGCTGGGGAGATTGGGGTTCGCGTGGCGGTGGAGGGGAGGTCTTAGAGTTGGGTCAGTCGGTTTCGGTGTTAGGGCGTTATATCATATATAAGTTTGCCTGCAAGCCTTTTCATTGTTCCTTTCCTCTCTTTCTTGTTTTTTCTTTTTTTGTTGTAATGGGGTCGTATGTGATGCACCGTTTAGTAATTGTATTGTCAGCATTAAAAGTACAAATTATAGAGTTTGTGTATACTGAACTATTAAGCTAAATAATTTTTCTAATAATTGAATATACCGTTGAATAGGGGCACTACAAGCATGCCTACTAACCCTATATACACTATCATACACAACCTAACACTACATCACTCCTACCCCTAACTACCATATTTCCCCCCACCCCCCTACATCCCCCCCCCCCCTAACCCCTATATACACCCAAAATTATACTTTAGCTTCCCTTCGCGCCCCCCCCCCCCCCTACCCGCGCCCCCGACCCGTCCACCCCACTCCTCTTCACCCACCCCGCGCCCCACCCCAAATGTCCTCCCCCCACCCCTCGTGTCATGTATAGCCCTCCTTCTCTGCTTGTTCTGGTGAAATCGCATGATTAAATATGAAAATTAAGGATATGAATACACTCTATCAACTGTTTATGGTGGTAATAAAACTTAAAGGAAAAGTTGTATTTGTATGTAACGTGGTTTTGTAACAAATAAGGTTTGAAACCCATCCGTTTATGAGAAAAACCCATTTGTAAACTCTTAAGGAAAAAACCTCGACACAATGGCTTTTTGAGAGGTATACCCGACCACGTAAACAATGTTTGCCATGTGGTTAACCTAGGACCTAGTATTATAGGGGCTTAACAACACGAAATGATAATTGATTAAGACTATTTTCGAATCCTATAATATGGTGAGAGAATCCAATGACCTTTTTCTAACGATCCAACATGCCACGATTAGGGCCCAAACCGGCCGCCCCCAACGACCTATTAGTGAAGGCTCTCTCAACTTATAATTAAGTGGAGTGGGGGGTGTACGGGGGGGGGGGGGGGGGGAGGGGAGGGGCGGGGGGGGGGGGGGGGGGGATCCCACCATAGCTTATCCGAGGGCTTATATGAAACGTTGAACCATAGGAAAGAATTAAATGTTTAAGAAAACTTAGGGCCACAAGCGGCCCAATAGGACCGACAAGCCCAACAGGCCAACAGTAGGAACCAGGGCCCACGAAGTGGTAATAAGCTCTACGAGCTTATTAAGGTAACCTACGAGCTTATTGAAACTTATATAGGCCCTTATACCCTTTAAAAACCAAACGAACCTTAATGGACCTTGGTACTAATTTTCAGTAAATGGTTGTTGGGCCAACGAGCCCAATAAGCTCAAAATAAGCTCATCCGAGCTTATCAATAAGCCAAACAGCTTAAGCAAACTTAAATAAGCTTAACGAATGCATTTGTACTACCCGGACTAACTATAACATTACCAGTAGTAACCATTATGGTACTACCAGTACTAATGACAATATTATTCTACCAGGAGTAACTAATATGCTACCAGTAGTAATGACTATATCTACCAGTAGTAACTATAAAGACCTAAATTTCATTTTTGTAAACTTAAAGGACTAATTATGTAATTATCAAAACTAAAGGGTTTACAGTGTAAATGTTTATATTTTATAAACCTAGGGACTAAAGTGTAATATCTAGAAGCTTAAGGGTATATTTGTGATCAAAAGTGAAATAATAAAACGCTTAAAGAATCGGTCGAATATTAATATATTCGGACATTAAACGGGTTTAATTTACGACTTAATAAATAAGTATATTTATTAAGAAAGTATATCCGTTTTCCCAAGAGCCATCAAACAATTTCAAATACATTAAACACGTACACCACCACACAAGTGATAACAGTATATATAAACTAGCAAATTTATTGTAGTTTATACATTGAGTCTTTAGCCTAAACTTGTAGACTAAGACTGGCCGTATTTACTTAGGTATTTGACGGTGTGATTCATACTTGGATATCTATTATCAATTTCCAGAGGACTATTCACTCAGGTGAGTTCATAGCCCCATGTTTTACAATTATTTAAATGATTTACATCCTTGGGGTGAGAACATGCTTTGTTTTACAAATTGGACGCAAGTGTACATTTTATACCATGATTACGTGTTTGCCTGAGTTACCATAACCCATTATGTCCATGATCATGAACTGTTAATTGCATAGATGTGATTGGGAATTACATTATGTGGGCGCGAATGTTATGGATAGATCTATTAGGGATTGACAATCCCCGTTCGGGTGACTAGCTATCACCGGGAACGAACGCATACCATGTCGAATTTGGGATGTTGCAGGGTTAGCACATCATTCACGGACACTCGTTGGCAAATATATTTGCATTCACATATGTCGAGCTTCAGTGTCATGAGCTTAGGAAAACGTAATTACTTTTTATGATGTTTGCATTTGTTGCTTAATCATACACTTGGAAATCTTGCGGTCCTACTATTGATTTACATAAACCTATGAATTCACCAACTTTATGTTGACGTTTTAAGCATGTTTTTCAGGTCAATAAGGCACGAGGTGCGATGATACATTGGAAGTCAATAATTGAAGAGTCAACACTTAAGATTTGGGGTCTTATTACATTTTGGGGAAAATTGTTATAAACCGGAATCTTTATTTATATTGTTGAACCATTTGAAGCCATGGGCTTATGTAACAAACAAGTATTTTGTTAATCCAATATATCTTTTTCAAACGACACATTTAGTAGTCATTCTCAGATCTTGTGCTATTGATCCATAAAGTAACACCCTCGGATATTCAAACATTCCGCTGCATGCTCAGATTTGAGGGTGTTACACCTGCTATGTTCAAAATAGGGTACTAATAGTTAAGCCTCATAACAAGACACCTTATGAACTGTTTAGAGGTATAACTCCTGCTCTAAACTTCATGAGACCATTTGGGTGTCATGTTACCATTCTTAATACCTTAGATCATCTTGGCAAGTTTGATGGAAAATCTAATGATGGATTCTTTGTTTGGTACTCATTGACTAATAAGGCTTTTAGAGTATACAACATTAGAACCAGGAAAGTAGAAGAAAACTTGTACATTAGGTTCTTGGAGGATAAACCTATTGTTTTAGGCAATGGTCCAAAGTGGTTGTTTGATATTGATAGTCTAACAAAATCAATGAATTATGTGTCAATTATTGCAGGTACAAACTCTAATGATTTTGTAGGTTCAGAAGTCAGTATTGGTGAAGCTACTACTAGCAAGGAAACTAACACTAGCCAAGACTACATTGTGATGCCTCTGTGGAAAGATTCTTCATTGTTTGATTCTCCTTCAATGAATGTTTGCCATGATGAACCAGAACCTTCTTGTGATGCTTAAAATAAGGATGATGAAGGGGTTAGTAAAGCAAGTGGAGTTGATGACCAAGAGATACCTGAGCGCAGTACTCCAAATATTAATGCTACTGGGCCAAGTATTAATATTGCTAGTATAAATCTTAGAACTGGTAGTCTACATATTAATACGATTAGTCCAACAGTTCTTACTACTAGGTCAAATCGCCCTCAAACTGTCTTAGATATATTTTCATTAAGAGACAATGTTACACCTGAAGCCATAAATGCTGATTTATTTGGTGATGAAACAGAAATGGATATGAGCAACCTCAATGCCTCATATCAAGTTCTTACTACTCTAAATACCAGAATACATAAAGATCATTCTCTTGATCATGTGATTAGTAATATACAATCTGGTGTACAGACAAGAGGGATGATAAAAAGTGCAAATGAACAAGGGTTCTCAGTGCTGCTTATGAAAAGAAAACCTCAATACCTGTCTGTTTTTCTATTTTCTATCCCACGAAGAACCCAAAATGCTTACCAAAGCTCTAAGTGATTTAGCTTGGGTAGAAGCAATGCAAGAAGAACTCTACAGTTTAAACTTAAAAAGGTTTGGGTTCTAGTGAATTTACCTAAGGGAAAAAAGGCCAATGGTACAAAATGGATTTTCAAAAATAAGAAAGATGAAGAGTCATAGTCATCAGGAACAAGGCAAGGCTCATTGCTCAGGGATATACTCAAGAAGAAGTCATAGGCTATGATGAAGTTTTTGCCCCTATAGCAAGAATTGAGGCAATAAGACTCTTCTTAGCTTATGCTTCCTTTATGGGATTTATGATGTACCAAATGGATGTGAAAAGTGCTTTCCTTTATGGTTAGATTGAAGAGGAGGTATATGCGTGTCAGTCTCCAAGGTTTGAAGATCCTAACTATCCTGACAAGGGTTACAATGTGGTGAAAGTACTTTATGGTTTGCATCAAGCTCCAAGAGCCTAGTATGAGACCTTGGCCAAGTATTTATTAGACAATGGGTTTCATAGAGGAAAGATAGATCAGACCTTATTTATCAAAAAGCAAAAGAGGGTTACTTTGCTTGTACAGGTTTATGTTGATGATATTATCTTTGGCTCTACAAAAAAGGAATTGTGTATTAAATTTGAGAAACTGATACATGACAAATTTTAGATGAGTTCTATGGGAAAACTCACCTTCTTCTTAGGTTTGCAAGTGAAGCAGAAAGAAGATGGAATTTTTATCAGCCAGGATAAATATGTGACTGGCATATTAAAGAAGTTTGGTTTTCAAGATGTCAGGACAACTAGCACACCCATGGATATAGAAAAACCCCTGCTCAAGGATTCAGATGATGATGATGTTGATGTCCATCTATACAGGTCAATGATTGGATCATTGGTGTATCTTACATCATCCAGACTAGATATTATGTTTGCAGTATGTGCATGTGCCAGATTTCAAGTCATACCCAAAGTTTTACACTCATGTGCTGTAAAAAGGATTTTTAGATATCTAAAAGGCCAACCCAAATTAGGTCTCTGGTATCCTAGAAATTATCCCTTTGATTTGGTGGCATATTCTAATAGTGACTATACTGGAGCTAGCTTAGATAGAAAATCAACAACATGAGGTTGTCAGTTCCTAGGATACAGATTGATATCATGGCAGTGCAAGAAGCAAACTGTGGTTGCCACCTCCTCTACTGAAGCTGAATATATGGCTGCTACTAGTTGTTGTGGACAAGTACTCTAGATTTAGAATCAAATGCTAGACTATGGGTATAATTTTATGCACACCATGATTAATATTGACAATAACAGTACTATATGTATTGTTATGAATCATGTTTCTCATACTAAAACAAAACACATTGAGATTAGATATCATTTTATAAGAGACTGCAATGATAAAAAGTTAATTCAATTGGTTAAAATCCACACATATAACAATTTTGCAAACTTACTTACAAAAGCTTTAGATGTTGGAAGGTTTCAATACTTGATTGCAAGTATTGGAATGCTAAATCCTTAAAGTTTTTAATCTCTTTGTGTCTTTGTAATATTAAATGATTAGTACTGTTAGTCTTGTCAATTAATACTGCTAAGTATAATTAGTACTGCTAGTTATACTTAAGACTGCTTGTTAAAACTGTTAGTCATAATTAATAATGTCAAGAAGAAAATACTTTGGAATGTGTATTTTTTTTTTTAGACTAACATTTTCAGGATAAGCAAATTGAGTACTTGATGTTGAATGCTTTACCTCTGAAGTATTGTTTGATAGGAAGCTAATTATGTCAATATGCAGTCAAGCATGGATGGAAGGATATGTAACATCAAACAAAAGTGTGCTATAAAGAATCAAAAACATCTAGGCATGTCAAAAGAGGTCGGGACACCAAGATACTTCAGTCTAGTGGTCCCCCTGTAAAGGTTGGTGATGAGGTTGTCCATAAGGAGTTGGGTGACAAAATGGAAAGGGCTGCCACTACTGCTTCTAGATTAGAAGTAGAGCAGGACAGTGGTAACATCAATAGGACCTAATCCATGGCAACACTTAATGAGCCAAGTCCTTAGGGAACTAGTTCAGGTAGTGGTCCCAGGTGCCAAGTTACCATATTGGGGTTGCAGATGCTCAAACTTGGTTTGAGGCTGCATCTAAACAGTCCAATAATCCACCTCTCTCAAGCGTTAACACATTTAGAAGTGGGGAGGATAGTATGAAACTTATGGAATTGTTGGGACATTGTATAAAATTGTCTGAATTGGTGAGAAAAAGAAAAGAGAGATATAATGAGATGAAAAACAGATAGAGAGATGTGCGAATAAAACTAGAAAGAGTGTTGTGGTGAGCAAAAAGAAATGAGAGATATTGTATGTTAAAAAATAGAAAGAGAGTTTGTGAGAGTCTACATTTATGATGGAACCAAATTGGAGTTGATACTGCTAGGCATAAACTTAATATTGCCAGTATTAAGTTAGTACTGCCAGGCATATCTTAATACTATTGGGCAAAGTTAGTACTGCTAGGCTTAAAGTTAGTATTGTTAAGCTAAAGTTAGTACTTGTGGGTGACCGTTAGTATTGTTTGAGGCATAACTGATTTTCATTGATTAATTCTAGCCGTTGAGATATTTCTGCCAACTGCCTTGTTTATAGCCTATAGGGTTTGACTAATTGGAGAATTCATGATCTTTCTATAAATTCATAAGATTTCTTTAAGATAAGAACAAAATTCTTTCAGTCGGTCAAATCACAACCCTAAGTGCTCTCTATATTCTCTCAATTAACTTTGTCAACCTTACATTCTCTCGTAAACGAGCCTAACCCAGAACTTTAATAGTATTTTTCTCTCATCAAATGGCAAATTTAGAGTTTTGCGACAAACACAACATGGTGGCCTACTTACAGAAGCCAGAGGGAAGTGAATCATTTCATCAAATTGTGGATTTTATAAATGCTAATCATATCAAGTATGCCCTTATTGAGAATCCCACGATATATATTTCCTTAATCCAACAGTTTTGGGGAACATCTACTGCTAGAACAACTAATGATGGAGAAGTGGAAATAACTGCTAACATTGATGGACAAGTCAAGACTATCATTGAAGCATCTCTAAGAAGACACCTTAAGTTGGAAGACTCTGATGGTATTACTTCTTTACCAAATACAAAGATTTTTAATCAACTTGCTCTTATGAGGTATGTGTTTGATTCTGATAGACTTACTTTTTAAAAGGGATACTTTTCTCCTCAGTGGAGGTTTTTCATTCATACAATCCTTCACTGTTTAAGTCCAAAGACAACAGCTTAGGAGCAATTTAGTAGCAATATAGCAACTGCTATAATTTTTGCTTGGCCACAAACAGGACTTTCAATTTTTCAAAAATGATTTTTGATGCTATGGTGAAGAATTTGGATAGCACACATAAGTTTTTAATGTATCCAAGATTTCTTCAAATATGTTTAAACAAACAAAAGAGACTTCTTCAACCTCACACCAGAACTTATCTTGCTCATACTCTAACCAAAAAGCTATTTAGCAATATGAAGAGGGTTTCAAGGGGTTATTCTGGGGTAGACTTTCCTCTATTTCCTACTATGATTACTACACCTGAGCCATCTCCTTCCAGAATAACATCTTCACCATCTTATCACCCCAAACACATCAATCATCACCACTTAGGGATATACCCAGACAGAATGTTGAGATTCCTCAGTCTTAGTTTCCTACTCAAACTTAAGTAGCAGATGAAGCTGCATTCATAAGTGTAGATGTTAATGTTGGAGGGGCTGCCACTACTGACATTGGTTTATATGCAGGGCGGGGTAGTGGTACCATTCATAAGACCCCTACCAGGCCTCATGATTCACCTCTCCTAAGAGTTCACACACTTGGAAGTGATGAGGATAGTATGCAATAAAATGAATTGATGGATTTG
This sequence comes from Tanacetum coccineum, assembly GCA_026074375.1. Taxonomy (NCBI): domain Eukaryota; kingdom Viridiplantae; phylum Streptophyta; class Magnoliopsida; order Asterales; family Asteraceae; genus Tanacetum; species Tanacetum coccineum. The sequence continues at coordinate 31,677 of BQNB010056874.1, forward strand.
GTTACCAAGTTGAAAGATAGAGTTGAAGTATTAGAGAATGACTTGAAGTAGACAAAGAAGGTTTATAGTTCTTCTATTATAAAACTCATTATTAGAGTGAAAAAGTTAGAGAAGTAGGTCAAGTCAAACAAAGCTAGGAGAAGGGCCAGGATAGTTGTTTCAGAAAATGAAGATGCTAAAGAGGATTCTTCCAAACAGGGGAGGAAGATCTTTGAAATTGATAAAGATCCTACAATCTCATTGGTACAACCTGAGCAAGACATAGAATATGATTTTGAGGTTAATATTGCTGAAGGATTTACTACTGCCAGTGTACCTGTTACCAATGTTGGGATAGAGATTAGTACTGCTAGTATATTAGTTAGTATTGCTAGTGCAGTTGTTACCACTGTTAGTGCTTCTATTAGTACTGTCAGTCCTCCAAGAGTTCCTACTGCTGAAGACATTAGTGGTGCTAAGACACTAGTATATATTAGGAGGAGTGCATCTAAAGACAAAGGGAAAGGAATAATGATAGAAACTGAGCCTGAACAAATCACTATAAAATTGTAACAAAGGCAAGAAAGAGCTGGCTTTAAAGCAGCTATAAGGTTACAAGAACAGTTTGATGAAGAAGAAAGGCAAAGGTTAGAAAGACAAGAACAAGAAAATATGATCTTGAAAAAGCATTGGAATTGCAAAAGCAGTTGGATGAAAGGGAAGAATTGTAGCTAAAGTTAATCAAGATCATGATATTGATTGGATTGATCCTGTTGTACTAAGATATCATACAGTTCAGAATAGATCTTTCTTTAAAGCTGAAGTAAGGAAGAATATGTGTATATATTTGAAGAACCAAGGAGGATACAAGAAGAGTCATTTCAAGGGAATGAGCTATGAAGATATTAGACCTATATTTGAAAGAGTATGGGATCAAAATCATGCTTTTGTGCCTAAGGATTCTAAGATAGAAAAGGAAGTAATGAAGCGACCTGGATTTGATCTTCAACAAGAATCTACTCAGAAGAATGAGAAAATTAAATCAAAACAAGTTGAAGAAGAGATAGTTCAGCAAGAAGATGTTGTAGTTGAACAAGTTGTGATAGAAAGCTCTAAGAAAGCTGGAGGAAGATTGAAAAGAAAGCTTTCAAAAGCTAGAAAGGACAAGGATAAAAGACAGAAGATACAGGATGATCCAGAAAAACTTACACTTAAGGAGTATGTGGAAGTTATTTCTGATTCAAAAGAAGTAATTGGTGTAATCCCATTGGCTGTTAAATCTCCAATAGTTAGTTGGAAATCTTATTGCAAAGGAGACGTGGGATACTATGAGATACACAAGGCAGATGGAAGTTATAAGACTTATATATTCTTCAGTGAGATGCTAAATGATTTTGATAGAGAAGATTTGATTGTGTTGTACAGACTTTTGAATGAGAAGTATGCATCTACAAGACCAGGTTTTGATGATCTAATGCTCTGGGAGATTTGAAGATTATGTTTGAACCAGATAGTGATGATGAAGTCTGGAAAAATCATCAAAATCAAGAGTTGATATAATGGAAACTTTATGATTCTTGTGGAGTTCACTTTTTGATGCTGGGAGAAGTAAGCATTCATATTCTAGTTGAGAAGAAGTATCCACTTCCACAGGATACACTTACAAGAATGCTTCAATGGAAACTTCATGTGAATAATGATGTCACTGAGATGGCATATGAGCTTTTAAGGTTTATTAGATCTCAACTTCATCAGTAAAGATAGTGTGTTTGGAAGCATCCTTAGCAGAGTAGACTAGAAGATTTGATTTAGAAGAAACTTGTTGATTAACAAGATGAATCACAAGTTTAGGGGAGGATTGTTGGGAATTAAGGGCCTCTACAAAGTTAATACTGCTGGATCAACTTAGTACTGCTCAGATTATAACTACCAGTACTAACCAGTTAGTACTGCCAGAAGGAAGTTAGTACTGCCAGTACTAAACTTAGTACTGCTGGAGGACTTTGTACTGATGCATGAAGATTACAACTGCCAGAAGAAGATAAAGACGTGTGAAGTGATATGTATGAACTTATTATGTATATCTTATATAGTTAGAAGATATGTAGATATCTTATAAAAGTTAAGAAGATTTGTATCTTGTAAAGGACTCCTTGGTGTATAAAAGGAGATCCTAGGTTATGGTTGTAAACACATCATAATAGACATATTCATAGCTTCAAGGTTGTAAACCCTAGTACTAGTCAGAGTACTAGTATTATTCATCATAATAATATTGAAGCTTCTTAGTTATATTCATTGTTCATTCTACTACATCACAGTTTACTATTATATTGATATTCTTCTAAGTACTAAAGAGTAGATTCCGCATACTCTTAGTATCAACAAAGTTTCTAGCATAGCTGTCTTGAATCTATTCAATACAACTAACCCTTTTACAAGGTTTGCAAGATCTAGTTAGGATCAACATATCCTGATGTTCCAACAACATCAAGGAGAATCTTTATCTGAAGCATTGACTCATTTCAAGGACTTACTCCAAAAATTCCTTCATCATGGCATCGATCTTTGGCTCCAAGTCTAAATTTTTTATGACCATGTCAATCCCATCACAAGACGAACCATTGACCAATCGGCTGGTGGTAAGCTGTGTGACCTCAACGTTGAAGAATCCTAGGCATTATTAGAAGACCTCGCCCTCTATGACAATGAAAGTTGGAACGACCCATGGGATTTCACTAAGTCGGTCAAGGCAATCGCTTTGCCTCAAGATGTCCCGAGTACATCCGACCGCCGTCTAATAACGCTTAATGGAAGCTCATATTGCTCCGACACAACCTACCCAAGTAAACAAAATCACTACCTCATGTGAGATCTGCAGTAGTCATCATGACACTCAGTATTGCATGGAAGACCCTAAATGAGCCTTTGTTGAATATGCATCCTCGCGCACTAATGAAGCGGGAGGTAAGTGGTATACCTTCAAGCCCGAGCAAAACAACCTTGGTGACACCTACAATCCATCATGGAAAAGTCACCCAAACCTTAGGTGGAGACAACCCCAAAATTCTCAAAACAACTTTTCAAGCCCACCTAACCGGTTCCAACCCAACGGTTCATTCAAAAACCGTTCCTTCAACAACCGTCCTCAAAATTTTAACAATCAATCGAATATAGAAGGACTGGTTTCCAAATTCATGGCATCTCAAGATGCTAGATTGTCTAAGTTTGAAGCCGATTTCAAATGACAACAATGTGAGATAACCAACAAAATCGACACTGTGTTGAAGGCCATTACCGACCAAATAGTTGGCGCGCTACCTAGCGATATGGTTAAGAACCTGAAACTAGGGACTCATCCAGTTTCGTCTGCTCGTTCTTACCCAACTGAAGACCCGCAATGCTCAACCCACATCCATAGCTCTATCAACACCATCACAATCCACCCCAAGCAACCTAAAGAATCCTAAGTCATTGAGTCCGACGTAGGACAAGAAGATGAAAGCAACCTTGGAAACACCAACCCTAACCCACATCCATAACCTGATCCATTAGCTTCCATCGCTACTGAACAGGTGCGAAAGCTAAACTCGATGCTTGAATCGCTCGGATTGGTTCCTCGATCCTCCAATGCAAAATTTATCTACTCTAAAGAGGATTATGGTGAAGTAATGTTCATCAAGATCATACGAGATGATGAACCTCAATGTGAGGATCCCAATGAAGGAGAAGGGGCAACAACGAAAGGACCGGCGGTAGAATACTTTGATACGTTCCCTACTATAGATGAGCTAACCTACTATAGGTACCTAATGAGCAACCCAATTCCTTCAATATTGTTAAGAAATCCCATCGTCATGGAAGGATATCCCTCCAACCTGAAGATAACATGCAACATAGGGTATGCGCATATTTAAAAAGCTTACATTGACCTTAACTCCCCCTTAATGTGAAGTCCCAAATAAATAGATCTTCTTAGCTTGTTAAAGCTTAGTTAACCTGGATAAATCCAAACTAACTATAAGAGAAACTATGATTGTGAATACTACAAGTTATGCAGAATCTAACTTGCAATACTAAGAAGAACAATGAATACTAAACTTGAATATATTGATTGCAAATATTCTGCCAAGGTTACAGAATAACTAACTATGAGATATGTAACTGGCAGTAGTAACATTTGTATTGGCAGTACTAACTATAACTAACAGGACTAACTATTACAACTAGCAGTACTAACGACTTAGTTTATAATCTTCAATCTTCAGTAGTAGTATCAATCTTGAACCATCAGTAGTAAAGTAGTACTGGCAGTAGTAACTCAAAATTCCCAACACAATGAGAACACTATCAATTAAAAAGGATAATCGTTGGCGTTAAGGGGAATGATATCACTTACCTGTGTTGGCGGATACAATAGATTTTTTTTCAACTCATGGTCTTATATGATTTTGGAAAAGCTTATAAGCCCATTTTTTTCGGCTTATGAGCTTATCAACTTGATCTTACGGAATCAAGCTCATTAGCAAAAAAAATAGGCTTATGAGCTTTTACAATTTCAAATAAGCCCATAAGTCTGTAAAAAAGGCGAATCCATTCACCCCCTAAAATAGCTTTTCCAAGGTGTTTGGGATCACTTATCTATACTGCCTTAAAGTAACCATTTTCTAGTAAGCAATAATCTATCCATATCATCAATCGAACTTGTTTATAATAATTTTCACCATCACATGAAAGCTAACTGGTTTGACCCGTTACCCAATCACCCCAACACTACTGTTAAGGTCGTTTTGGCAGCAAACATTATTGCGTCCACTTTTTAACCGTGTGATTGGGAAGCCTAAATTATAAGTTACAAAAAAATAACTCTTTAAAGCTTCAAAAATTAACTTACCAATGGCTTCATCAAGAAAAGATTTCACTACTCCATCCACAGTAGATGATACTGCCCTATCACCCAAATATAGATGACAACGTATTGGATTGGGTCTGTTCCATCTTTAATCTTGCAGAACCGAATATGACAAAACAAAAAACCCTAATTTTTATAATTACATAAACTAAATAAAAAAACCCTAAATTATATTAGATTAATACCCTAAAGGATATTCACAAACCCAACACCATCTTCCATCTTTAAATGTCACGTCACCGTCGGTCAAAAGAAAGAGAGTGAAGAGGTTTATCCGACGTTGTTGCGTTTTCGGGCTTTCCCTTATGCCGAAACAGATTATAAGACACGCTCGCGCCTACACGAAATTGTTTACAGAAAACAAATTTAGAAACCG
>BQNB010056875.1:0-38470 GCA_026074375.1 Tanacetum coccineum
CCGTTATTTAGTAACTAGTGGGCCCACCTCATGATTATGACTCGTTCGTAACGGGTGTTCTAGATACCTGCGCATGTGTGCGCTAGTTGGGCCTCATGGGTCTAAATCCTCGTCATGATAGCCCCTATGTCATGGGCTTCCCCATAGGCAGTACCATTTGGGCCTTGGAAGCCCGTATTGATGTCGCTATGGCCCATTCATCATGGGCCTGGGTATAAGTACTATTCGTGGGTCGGGTTCATGACCCGAGGTTGGACTATACGTCATCAAAGGCAATTTCCCTATCAATGTTTCTATATTCTTCTTTCTTAAAATCATTTTTGAGAAGAGTAACCGTTTGCATTAAAGATTCCTTTTCTTTTAAATGTTCTGAAAGAGTTTGTTTAAGATGATCAATCTCTACAGACTGTGCACTTGAATCTAAAATGATATCATTACTTTTTAAATCAACATTTTGTCCTTCTTTCAAAACTTTAACCTGTTCCTTATATCTTCCAAGATCAGCAGTTAAAGTATTATTGACACTTTTATTGTGCAGATTTATCTTGGTACAATTAACTACTTGAGTTTTCAATTATTCAATCACAGATAATATCAATGCATCTTGTTGTGCAGATGAGTTAGAATTCTGCACAGCTGCCTGTTGTGACTCAATCACATACTGAAAATAAGGAATGATATTGCTATCACTGGTTATCTCAGTCTCTGAGTAGTTCACAACATTTGACTGTTCAGAAGACGGCATTATTTGCACAGCTTGATTTATCATATTGTTATCCATATTATCAAAATTATGTACCTCAGCGAGAGCATCTGAACCATAATGATATAAATTCGCCATGAGAGCAACTTTGGCAGTGTTGAGTTCACCACAATCAGAATCATATGCATTGAGATCATCAGCTTGATAGGCAGCATTATGAGTGATGATAGACTAAGTGACAATGTCTTCAGCAACACCTGGATCCGCTAAAAACTCTAACTCTTCTTCGTTCAGAACCTTTCTATTCCCTTGTGCTTCTACTAACAAAACTTTTTCCTGAAACCATGAAGAATCTCTCTTCCTTTTTGGTTTTGGACACTGCTTTGCCATGTGGCCTTCTCCTTGACAATTAAAGCACTTGACCAAACTTTGACCTATAGACTTTGTTCCAGATGAACCAACTCCAAACGAGTTTTGTCTTCCTTGCACCTGTTAAACAGTAACTCTTCCATCCTGAATCGTTGCCTGTTGTCGAGGATTTGAAGAATTTCTTAGCTGATTGTTCATGGAAGGGAAACGAGATGTGGCCACTGTAGATAAGAATGACATCATCTTGTTGATTACGTCAATTGGGTCATCACCTTTGTTAAATACAGGGACAGCAAGACCAGAGTCTAAAGCAGGAAACTCTGTCTGTTGTGGTTGATAATCAATCTGAGAGATAGCTTGTGGTTGTTGGTAAATAGTTTGAGGTGCATTAGATTGGTAAGTAACAGCTTGCGTGGTTGATGGGTGACTGACTGAATACTGCTGATTAGGATAAGAAACTTCATACTGAGATAATAAGCTCTGCTGCTGGGGGTTGTTGTATGCTGCTATTTGATAAGTGCTCTATTGGTGGTTTGCGACAAGTGCCAACGAATCATGACTTCGTTCCTTCAAGAGACAAATTTCATTTGCATGTGCTTCATGATCTTCAAGATGAGAAAAAAGCTGATCAAATTTTATGATATGCAGATCCTTCACCAATTTAACATCAGTCACAAATTTGCTCCATTCAGGAGGAAGACTGTTCAAGAACTTTGTGTTGACTTCAAATTGTTGCAACCTCATCTGGTAGATCTGCATATCGTTGATCAATTGAGCAAATATGTGGTAGTACTAAGACAGGGTTTCTCCTTTAATGTAAGCAAACTTATCAAAAGAATCAAATAACTTACACTCTCTTTCTTGTTTAGTCAATAACGTTCCTTGCATTAATAGCTTAATTCGTTCCCATAAATCCTTAGCTACACGATGGTGACTCACAAGTGCGTAGATGTCTGCTGGAGCACCTTGAAGAATGATGTTTGTTGCCTTGACATCAGCTTCATATTGAAGTTTCTCGGGTGCTGACAATTCAGGAACTCTCTTTCTTCTCATTTCCCCATTTTCTTCAATCATTGGCCAAACAAGGGGACCATTTCTGACAGATTCAAGGATCAAGTAACCATTTTCTCGGTTTTCCATGTACAGCTCCATTCTACTTTTCCACGAGTCGTACATAAGCTTGTCTAACATTGGAGGTCTGTTATCGGCACCATTAAGGATAGCGAATTCGGCAAGAGAAGACATTTTTGACTTTGTATGTTTAAGGATTATTGTCGGATCGAACGGTGTTAGAAAGAAATTGTGTTTTAATTAAGGTTGTCTTTTAAATCTTGAGATTTGTTTAGTTTGGTTTCTATCAAACTTGACTAGATCGGTTGAGTAGATCGGTTGATGAAGGCTTCTGACTAGATCGGTTGATGAAGGCTTCTGACTAGATCAGTTGACTAGATCGGTTGACTAGATCGGTTGATGAAGGCTTCTGACTAGATCGGTTGACACACAAAACCCACTTTTTCAAAACTCAAAAAGACACTTTTTTGACGATTGTTTTCTGAAAATTTTTGTACCAAAAGTGTTAATAAGCCTATAGGGACAAGAAAAATGAAAAATTTAAGGTTTTTAAGCCGAAAAAGTTAAAATCAAGATTTTGACCTTTATTAAGCTAACGAACCCAAATGACACAAAATAAGAGATTTTCATATGAATCTAAGCACACACACCTATATCCAAGGATACAAGATCAAAGCTACCTATGTAGATGATCTTTTAGTGTGGAATTTAAGCTTAGGAAACAAGAAAAAAATCAAAAGACGAGGCGATTTTTTGAAGAAAAAACTCACGAACCTAAAAAAATAAAACACAAAATCTAAGCACACCACTCCATTGCTCTTGATACCAATTGTAGAATAGCTATAATAACTTAACACATACACAAAATATTTAGCAAGAAATGTTAGAGAGAGAAAGACTTGGAAGGAAGGTTTTAGTGAGAGAAAGATAAGAGAAAACACTTAGATTACTATGTGAGAAATAAAACCAACCAACCACCTCTCCAAGGCATGGAGAGGTGTATTTATACTACTATTTTGGCCGGCCATGGGAGCTTTGTGGGCTTTCCATGGGCCTTTGGCCCTATTAGATTACTAAACATTATTTTGACTAACTACGGGCTTTGACTAACTATTATTGGAAGTGACCGATACTTTTTGTGTTTCTAACACTAAATTCCCTTCAAGAAATAGATGGTATTATGTTGATAGGAAAAAACCGACCCCCGATGGTTTATTATTAATGAGAATAAACCGACCCCCATACCCAATGAATAAACAAAAACAAGTAAAAAAACAATACTTAATATTCATTCCACATAGTAAGAATACAATCCTAATCCCCTATTTATAATGAAAGATATCCTAGACTTATTGACTAAGAAAATGTAATAAAGTAAACTATTAAATAGTTTGACTAAGAAAATGTAATAAAGGAAACTAAATAAACTAATTTTAATAATAATATGCAGGTTCTTATCAATACTCCCGCCTCCAAAAACACTTGTCCTCAGGTGTGTGCTTCACTGTCATCCTCCTTTAAATCCAGGATCCCAAACTCTTCGTTTAGATCCTTGTTTGAACCAAAGATAGTCTTAGGATTGCCCAAATTAAGACACCACATAACGTCCCGCCTCTTTCAATACTCATAGCAGCACATCCCGAACATGTTATGGCTTTGTTCTACAACTCGCCTATACGGCTGATAACAATTTTCCTCACACGTAATTCCACTTTTTATGTTTTCTTTTTGAACCGATTTATTTCCAGCAGGTGGATCACATGACACACTTTCAATGGATTCCCTCCCCTCGATCTAAGCATTAAGTCAGAGCCTCACCAAAGTCATAATAAGTTTTTGCCCTAATTCTTCCGCCACCACCATGATTGGTGTTGAATACCGCGCACTCTCTCGACATCTGAATTGCAACCTATAAATCTTTCTAAATTACAACGTCCTTCACCATTTTTCCAGTATCGACATTGTTGATTTATCCTCATGGAAGGGTGGTGGGTGGTTGTAAGGCTTTGAGAGCATTCATGATTTCAGCGAATTGCTGATCTGCTTCAACCTTGTTTTTCTCAATCGTTGCTTGCAACAAAGCCAGTTGTTTCGCTGCCTCTGGGTTGATTGCAGCCTGCTCGATCTTGAACTGTTCCAGATTCGCCCTCCTGTATCAGTTACCTTCGTCATCTTGAATCAACATTTTTTTTTATACCCTAGAAATCGAAAACACTCTGATACCATATTGTTTACGAACTGGATCGATAATAGAATTGATAGAATAAAATAAACAAGATAGATGGTTTATGTTGATGGGATAAACCGACCCCCCGATGGTTTATATTAATGAGATAAACCGACCCCCCAATTGATAAACAAAACAATAAACAAAACAATACTTAATATTCATTCCACATAATAAGAATACAACCATAATCCCCTATTTATAATGAAAGATATCCTAGACTTATTGACTAAGAAAATATAATAAAGGAAACTATTAAATAGTTTGACTAAGAAAATGTAATAAAGAAAACTAAATAAACTAATTTTAATAATAATATGCAGGTTCTTATCAAACACATACATAAAATATTTAGCAAGAAATGTTAGAGAGAGAGAAAGACTTGGAAGGAAGGTTTTAATGAGAGAAAGATAAGAGAAAACACTTAGATTACTATGTGAGAAATAAAATCAAACAACCACCTCTCCAAGGCATGGAGAGGTGTATAAGTACTTACATAGTGATGTGGGCTTGGACCTTCATGGGTTTGTCCATGGGCTTTAGCTAACAAGCCTAGTAAGTTTCCAAAAATTGACTTAACGAGCTAACTACAATTATCTATGGAAGTGACCGACACTTTCGTGTTCCTAACAAAACTTTAAGAGAATTGTATGTCTTTGACCTCTTTAGTTTATTTTAAAGTTATTAAGTAGTTTAAGGGTGTGTTTTGAAACTTTTTTTCAAATATATATTAAACATTTAAATTTTAACATTTTTTATAAAATCATACACATGTCAGAAGCATTGTAATATTGGGCTCGTCTTGTTCGCAATTCGATGATCTTTTCACCGGTATTTTTTTCTGAATGAATCGGTAGATATGTGTTACATATTTGATAAATAAAGTTTATTATATAAAAGTCGTAAATAGATAAAAAATTGAAGTTTGTTTCGTAACTTGTTGCATAGTTGAGGGTACGTTTTGTAAAAAAAAAATTATATATTGTGTTGCTTTTTTGGCTGCCGTTTTCGGCCCGAATCAAAACACCGTCGTTTTAAACGACGTAAAATATATACTAATGAGGAATGAAAATGGAAATGGATCAAATTTTTTTGTTTGATAGCTTAGAGAAATAAAAAGGTGGAAAATTATAAAGAATTGATAGTGCAAATTTTAAATTTTCATTTTCACTGGGGGTGTTTAGTGTTTGGTTTGAAACCGAACAAATCGAAAAAGAAATCGGACCGAAACCGAATAGAACCGAACCGAAAATTTTAATTGGTGTATGGTTTGGCTTGAAACCATACATAAGTATTTAATTGGTGTTTAGTTTAGTTATGGTTTGAAAAAAATAAAACTAAACCAAACCGAAAAAACCGAATATCTCTTTACAAAAAAAAGTTAATTATATTTGTAAAATATTTTATAAACTAATCAATCCTCAAATCAAGCATTGATGCATATTCGTGAGCAACTGAACAAGAGTTTACCTACTTAAATAATATAAATTCACATATACTGAGCAAAAGTGAAGTTGTAACTATGGATGCTTGAAGATAGAATATTCAAGCAAATAATGCTTTTGAAGACTTTTTTGAATAAATTTTATCTTATTTCACTTTCATTTATTTTCTTTAGGTTCCGAAGCCTTTTCGTTTCTTAAACTTTTTTTTGTCGATTTTCTTGAAAACTTTTTGAGACTTTTGATTTGAAAATTTTAGCTTTTTATTTATAACTTTTAGATTATATTTTGGGGAAAATGTTTTTGATTTTTTTGGAGTTTACTTGAATTTGGTTTTCTTGGTTTCAACCGATACGAAACCGAATTCTAATTTAGTGTATGATTTAGTTTTAACAAATGTTATAAATAGCGTGAGGCGTGGCGTGGCGGCATGACCAAGCCTCATGCCTTAGCGGCTAAGGCGTAGCCTTTGTGTTTTTAAGACGTGGCTTAAGGCGGCCCAAAATATGAAAATATTTATATATTTATATCATATTTCATATATATTGAGTTTACATAAAGCGTTGTACATAATGAATAAACTTAAGAAACTATCTTTAAATGTACTATTCTTCATTTAAAAAAAATATCGGAGTTCAATCCAAAAAAAACCGTCACGCCTCACGCCTTAGCGCGACTTACCACGCATCATCCCACGCCACACCTAGAGTCGACGCCTCAATCCATTTCACGCCTTGACGCCCTCATGGCGCCCCTTTTAAAACACTGCTTACAAGCGTGAATTTCGGTTGCAAATTTTATGAGTTTAGTTTTCATATCATTTGTTTTAGGGGGAATCATACATATATTTATCTAAATTTGAATGACGAGTGATAGGATTATCGCGCGTTACGACGTAGCGTTTTGAACTCCACACATTTCTTCAGAAAATCGTTCGCAAATGTGTTCGTTAATATCATTATTGTCGATCAGTTTATCTTTAAATTGCAATTTGTTGGTGCAACATAGACTGGGATCTCCTTTATCTTTTAACGACGACAAATAAACGTTCGCAAAACGTAAAATAACAAACGATAGCCAAAATCCGTAAAAACCGAATTTCCAAATCTGGCGCCACACACGAAATCTGTTTTTACGGATTTTGCAATGTCGGCTTTCCTCTTACCCGACACATGTGGAAACTTCGATAAAGGTATGTATAAGATATTTGAGCATTTAGGAACACTCTAATAAGGTTTAGACTTAGAGACAAGACAAAACAAATCCTCCCATTTTTCAATAAAATGCCAACTCAAATACTTTATCAAACGCCTCTAGCCAAGGCCGAAACTTCTTTCTAAACCTAGTATGATGATATTTTCAACATACCATCAATTCAACTATAATTATTTGCTGCTTTGAATTTCTGTTACTACACGAGTAGTTAAGCACGTTTATATTCTTATTAAGTACATAAAGTAGCTAAAACTGCCAAAGTAATGATAAATGGAAAATTTCTTGAAATGCCCCAAGAAGGTAGTGACTTTGCCAAATTGCCCCGACTTGGAATTTCCCTAAATGCTTCATGCGACTTAAACGACCAATGCGCCTTATGCAACCTGTGATAAAATGACCAAATAGCCATTTCCTCAATGATTGGGTGTACTATTTGAAGTACGAGGCATGCAGACCCGTGCGATGCACACGGCTTGTGTCAAATTTTTTTCTTATGTGGTTGCTTGCATAATGATTTTGTTAGAATGTTGATGTGTTAGTCTGATTGTGTATACTTTGGGAATTGGCCGTGTGAATTTTTATATGCGTTGTTGAAACATCGGCAAACGTCCGTAAGCTAAGCGAGACTGGGTTGTAATCTAAGTGTTTAGTGCATAATGATTCAGCTTACTTCAAAATAAGCTTAAGAACGAATAGTAATAATTAAGTGATTTTTTTAAAAAAATTTCCAGTAAATACATGTTGGACCCAATGTCAAATCATATTACATATCTACAATTCTACATACTTTATATATAGTTACGCATACACTCGCATTTTTGCTCAAAGTAAAACGAATAGATAAACAACAAAAACAATACAATAATAAAAAATATACAATATGATACTACGTATAAAAGAAAACATGCACAGACAGCACATCCTAATTGTGGAAAGTTTATATAGGTTACTCATGAGTGAGGATATGAAAAGACTGTTATAAATAAGGCAAAAGCTTTTGATTTCTTAATAACATAAACAATAAAGTTTGTTAAGGAGATAATTGGATCCAAAAAGACTAAAAAAGTTGCACAGAATTGAATTCACAGTAAAATTGGCATTGATCACTAATCATGTAATACTCCAGATATTGAGTTTCATATGTATTTGGCAGAGTGGCCCGCTTTGAGGGTGTGCCAAGGTGGGTGACGCGCACAAGGCCCCAAAATTTTTAAGGTAAAGGGCAACCTTAAAAATTATCCCCGTTATACAAATAGTATGCATTATTTCCTTATAAACGATGACACTTTATATATAACGTTTCTTATCGCAGGGCCTCATTATGTAATTTCGCTCAGGGCCTTTAAAAATTTCATAAATCTAGAGACGGCCCTGCATTTGGGTTTTGTACTTATGGTTGTCTAGGTAAGACAAATCATTTAAAGATACAACCTCAATAAATTTAGGGGCTCAATCTTTTAGTATACCATTGATCATGTCATTTATTCACCACAAAATACAAAAAGAATATGATTTGTACAAATTAACAAAGCTGTGGTTACAACTACACAATATCATACATCAATATAACACACAACACAAAATTACTTATCTATAACACAAGAAAAAAAAAAAAGTTTTGAAAGCCTAAAGCCTAATTTCGAAATTTCGTTCACTTCTCATGGATCCTTAAATTGACGCAAAAGAGAATACCAGAAACCTTTTCGAATGTCCGTCGACTGAAATTTCGTGGATATCCCTTTCAATGGGGCTAAACTAAATTTCGCGACCAAGAAGAAGATAGATTTATCTATAACAACAAATAAGACCAAGAGAATTCTAAATACTAAGAGCCTACAGCTTAAAGCCTAAACCCAAATGCCAAAAAGTTCATAAACAATGTACGAAAGTTCGGGTTACCCTTTCTCAAGATGATCCTAATTATCAATCAACAAGAGTAAATATCAAACACTGTTCGAAATGAACCGAACAATTTTCGTGTTCCCTTTCATGACCGAAATTCCGGGTTCCCTTTCATGGGGATCCCTAATTTCGACCAAGAGAGAAGAGAGGAGAGGTATGGGATGAAAAATGAGGTTTAGGGACCCCCTATTTATAGTGTTAGGATTAGGGTTAGCTTTGAGAAAAAGCTACATAATCTTGACACAAATGGTCCCTCCCTCATTAATACTTTGACACAAATGGTCTCTCCCTCATTAATACTGCTGCATTAAATGTAAAAACTCTACATATTTTTCGGTATAATCATGGAAGCATGGGGTACTCCTCAAGATGCTTATCAATGTATGCAGTAAGGTTTTGTACTTATGGCTCTCTAGGTGAGACAAATCATTTAAAGATACAACCCCATTAAATTTAGAGGCTCAATCTTTTAGTATAATAGACATGTGTGTAAGACTTTTACACTGTACTTGTTATGCGACTTAGGAAATATTTTTTGCGACTTGTCGTTTTTAAAATTTTATTTAAAATTTTTAATTATGCAATTTGAACAAATTTTTTATGCGACTTGTACCCTTATTTTGTACCCTTATAAATAAATAGTAAAAAAAGTCAATAGATTTGACCGGATCCAACCATTACAAACAACCATTACAGATATGTGTACTCACATCCACCAGATCCAATCAAAAACCCATGTCCAACAATCTATTTTTGTGATATTCGATCCAACAAAAAACCATATCTCGATACTTCACCACAAAACCAAAACAAATTTCATCTTTTGTTTTTTTCTTTCTATTGTTGTACCTTCAAATCTATACTAACAATATTTGAAAAGTCGAGATTTGGACGAAAAATTATGCTATGGTGGTTTGACGTGGGATGGCGGCGTTTGTGGTTTTAAGTAGCCGGAAGTTGCAGCGGTCGTGGTGGTTTGACCTGAATTTGCAACGGTTGTACTGGTTTGACCGGATTTGCAGCGGTTGTGGTGGCTTGACCGGAAGTGGTGACGGATTGACATGATCAATGCAAATGGTTGTTTGTAGGGCGACGGTGGTGGTTTTGTCGGGGTGGGGGCGTGTATTGTTTGGTTTGACAGTGGTGGTGATGAGGGCTGATTGAAGGTGCATCACAGTGGTGGTTTGACAGTAGTGGTGCCACTTTCATTACTTGAGAGTTTGCGAATGTTTTTTTCTTTTTTTCAGATTTATGCGTTTTTGTTTAAGTGAATTTTTGATGTTTGTTGAAATTATGTATTTTGAGAAAATGAAGATGATTGAAGGTGCATCACTAATGGTGGTTTGACCGACGGCAATGACGGTTTAACCGGCGGTGGTGGTTTGCCAGAGATGAAGGCGTTTGATGTTTGGTTTGATGGTGGGATGGTGGTGTTGGATATAATTTGATGGTGGTTGATGATGATTTTGATGATAAAGTTAAATGAGTTATTCTAGGAAAAAAGATGATAGGTAGTAGTATACTACAGTAGTATGTAAGAAAAAGAGATGATAGATAAAGATTTGACTTTGTCAAATCAGTTTAATGTTTTACAATTTTGTGTAAAAAACATACGCTAAAAAGAAAAAAAGAAAAAGAGGTGGTATGGATGTGGACATGTGGTGTGGGAACCATAGAGAGTAAAGGGTATGGTGGCTTAAGCCACAAAATAAAACGAGCCCACAGCTTGCCACATCAGCATCTTACTCTCACTCAAAAATACTTCTTCACTCATAACATGCCTATACCTTTTTATTTGGGCCCTACCACTCACACAGAAACACATTTAAAAAGATTTTTTTTTTTACTTTAGCTCGCCACCGAGGTGACGAGATAACAAAAAAATGTGAAGTGAAGAGGTGGGGTGGTGTGGTGGCTAGCAAGTGAAGAAGAGAGAGGGTATGCCATGTAGGAGTAGCGAACTCCACTCGTTACCATACCCCTCTTTCTAAAAGAAAATAAGAGAAAAGTGATGGTGTGGGAACCATAGATCCATTTTTGGTTGTATTTATTGGTGTTAACAAGCAGTGGTGGAAAACATGGGAGATGAGTTACTTTGCAATTAATGGATTTGTTTAGGCTTATCAAAGATTTTAACATGTGCTTTTATAAGTGTACTTTTTTATTATTTATAAGGGTACAAGTCGCATAAAAAATCTGTTCAAGTTGCATAATTAAAAATTTTAAATAAAATTTTAAAAAAGACAAGTCGCATAAAAATATTTCCTAAGTCGCATAACAAGTACACTGTAAAAGTCTTACACACATGTATTTCAAACAGTACACCCAATCATTGGTGAAATGGCTATTAGGTCATTTTATCACAGGTTGCATAAGGCGCATTGATCGTTTAAGTCGCATGGGGCATTTAGAGAAATTCCAAGTCGCATGGGGCAATTTGGCAAAGTCACTAAGGTCATGGGGCAAGTCAAGAATTTTCCCATGATAAATCCTATCACTAAATGGTTTATGCACCCAAAAGCAAATAAAGAGTTAACTACATTTTTTGTCCTTGTGGTTTACCGGATATAACGGTTTTGGTCCAATAGTTTAAAATGTAACGGATCTAGTCCGTTTTGGTCGACCCGTAACGCTTTGTTTTTGTTGACCATGAGTTTGACCAGTTAAATAATATGAAATGGCTATAATACCCTTGTTTGTTAATGTGAAATCACTATAATACCCTCACACCATTTATTATTATTATTATTATTATTATTATTATTTATTTTATTATTATAAACAACACTTCATTAGAAATATGATTACAACAAATTGAAGGGGAGCTGAGATACTATCTGGGCCCCCACTCCTTTAGCAATGGAAAAACTAATCCTATTAAAAATGCAAGCAGCAGCGCGTGCTCCTTTAATAATAATAATAATAATATTATTATTATTATTATTATTATTATTATTATTATTATTATTATATTATAAATTATAATTATAATTATAATTATAATTATATTATATTATATTATATTATATTATACTTATATATTTAAAAGGTAAGATTATTCCCCGAGGTGTCTTAATGCAAAGTTAAACCCGACCCGCTGAACCCGTTTGGTTTTACCACACAACATTTTTAATATTGCCACGCACTACCTCCTTCACTAATACATGTCTCTTTTCCATGCCTCTTCAACCCACCCTTAGTTATCTCACACACAGATATCATAAGAAAATCCCTAAATCGAGTCTAATCAATTGCCGCTCCTCTGATAAACCGTTTGTGTACTTATATATTTAAAAGGTAAGATTATTCCCCGAGGTGTCTTAATGCAAAGTTAAACCCGACTCGCTGAACCCGTTTGGTTTTACCACACAACATTTTTAATACTGCCACGCACTACCTCCTTCACTAATACGTGTCTCTTTTCCATACCTCTTCAACCCACCCTTAGTTATCTCACACACATATATCATAAGAAAATCCATAAACCAAGTCTAATCAATTGCCGCACCTCTGATAAGCCATTTGTGTATTTTCAGCCTAAAAACAATAAACAAGTTGGGGATTTATTGATGTCACAGAAGATTTGATATTAAAGGTATGTTAATTTGTTTCGAACTGTAATGGATTCTCAAAAAAATTTGTTTTTTGCTGATTTTATTGAATATTCTTGGGTATTCATGGATTAGTCTACCCACTTTTTCTACTAACTCTTGCAGGTGTCGAGGTTTTGAAGAATCTGCCTGATTTCTCTACCAGTAAAAGTTCGGGTTTGTATTTTTTTTAATCTTAAACAAAGGGGATTTTTAATTGATTTCTGACTTTTCTGTTTATGTTTTTTATATGAATTTTGATTGGACTGATATGGGTTTTGAAAAATGCTTATTGCGTTACGAAGGAGTAGAGATGAGAAGAATGACGAGACTGATTATAAAATGCTTCAGGTATATAAAAAGTATTGCTTTTTTTTTTGTTTATTTTCGTTTTCTGATTATGTATATAGGTTCAGTTTAGTTGCATATTAAATTTAGGCTTTATAAAATTCCTCGATCAGATCCAAAACACCGTTTTAGTACACTATTTAGCTAGGAATGACATCTGATATAAATGTTTTGTTGAGAGAGTTGCTGGACTAAAGCATGACATTTAGCTTTCGCACTGTCTCAATAAGCAATCCCAAACAACCCTATACCACTAGAACAGTAGCTACTGTTATTTTATAGGGCAAGGTGGTTAGAAACTTATCGTGAGTATATAGTTTTAGGAATTACGACGAAGCATAGCCTAATGTACAAAATGTTATAGCTAAATGCACGAGTCGAGAGCTACTTTAATCGCTTGAAGCTAATCATGCTTACTTTAAAAGCAATATAAGAGGTTTGAGTTCTTACTATATTAAACTGACACACTGTTCTTTTTGCAGTTCAAGACATCACAAGCCTTTCACATTGTCGACGGCGAATGCGCAAGATACAAGCCAAAATTAAGGTCTTACACAGATTACAAATGTTGATTTTCTAAGGTCCTTATTCGGAGTATGTTGGGTAGTAGTTTAAGATCAGGACGACGGCATATGTTGTGGAGTGTTGCGCATATGACTGATATGAATAAGGTATTGTGTTTGTATGTATCTCTGTTGTTATATTTGTTAAATGTCATGGTTTTTTTGTTATATTGTTTTGGAGTTTGGCTTTGAGGAGTTACGTGTTACTGTGAAATAATGATCCAACGCAGGCATATCACAATGTATGAATTGCGAAATGTATTTTTAGTCAACAATCTCTCTATTGGTCATGAATGAGACCATGATACAAGGAATACCAAAAACAATTTCAAAAATTATTCTTACAGCTGAAAAACTAAAAAACAATTTTGAAAAATTTGAAAACGATTTCCGCGTCGATAAATTATAATATTATGACATTGTTGTGCTTCCTTGAGTTTCACCATCAGGTTTCAGTACTAGCTATACACTTTATATATATTATTATGGCCCTTTCCATGTGAATGGGTTTCTTTTTTTTTGAACAACAAACAACAAAATTCTTAAACAAGGAAATCATAATTTGAAAAAATACATGTTGCTGCAACAAATTTTTCCCAGCTTCTCATCTTTTTCATTTATAGCATCTGTTGCACCATTGGCTGCTTTGACTATCATAAAGGTTTAAATTCACCTGCTTGACGCTGAAAGTTGTTATAGAATAATTATTTTGGCATTGTTATAATCAGATATTGATTTTATATCCTGCTCATTATATTGACTGATAATTTGGTATTATTATAGGAGACACTAACAGTAAAAGATGAGGAGCCGTTAAATTCAGCAAGGTATGTCCGTAAAGTCATGCAAGGTATACTCTCCTAGATGTAAATTCACTGTTGAACACTTAATTTTAAGCTTATTATAACTTCATAATTGCTTAGGTACATGCATGTTGCGGCTTTTTTAAGATAGGCACTAGCAGCAAATTACCATTCACTTTGTGGTCAAAGGTCGTATTCCAAAGAAAGAAACTGCTTAGATGACGCGGCATTTGCAAACACTAATATGAGCTCATGCATGTGCACATACATTGCGTCCCGAATCGTAGATGCAACTACCAGGCTGACATCTCATTATCACCATCGTGTAAGCCTTCCTAACCTTTCTCTCTTCGTATTTGTAGTTATGAGTGTTTATATTCATGTATTAGATGTACGCTCTGCTTATAAATATGGTTCATGAATAACTATATTCCTGCTTACGAGTATGTGCATTAAAGGATTAGATACTTCGAAAATGCATAGTATGTGTATCAAAATAAACGTAATTGGTAACTTAATTGCTACTTTGAAACTACATAAAAAACAATTTATTCATACTTGGAATTGCTACTTCGTAAATGCATTTTAAAAAAGCAATAAACAGATAAAATTTAGTAATAAGCAATCCCAAACACCCCCTGTGCCATAGAAATTTAATGAAAAATACTAAGTAGGATTCAAGGTTTTTTATTACTGGGCTGAAATGTATCGGTGCGTTCGCCGATTGAATTTGATTAAGTAATTGTGAATTAGAATTTTAGGAGCAGCATCCCGAATGACAATTTTGAAGCAAACAACGGTGATGTATCATTACCCGTGTCTTGATGGGGATTTTGCTGCTTCAACAGTTGTGGTGCTAATGTTGTTTTAACAACTAAGGGGAATGATGACATACCACTCAAGATATAATCTTTGCATTTGATCATGTTTTGACAGTGGGACAAATTTCTATACATGTAGCTTTTTAATTAATGAGGAAACAACTAACAAGAGCCTTATTTTACTAGAGGTATATCACAATCGACGTGTTTACTTTATTTTCTGTTTACGCATGTTAAATTAGATATTTTTGTGCAGACATTGCAAACGTTGGTCATTTCATGAAACATATGGGTTGGAATTGGACTGAAAGGGTAATAACCATTGGAGCCAGTGACAAATTTAGGTTGGCACTATATGAAATTAGAACTTTAAATGGTCAGTTACGGTTTTGAGTTTACCCTTACCAAGCCTACACATATTGGTACAGAAGCCTTATTTCTACTCTTTGTGCTTTCACTTGACTTACGGTTATGGTGCGCATGATACTTCAGGAACCTTAGCTCCCCTCAACTTCTCGAGAAGGTATGATACTCACCACAGCATTTAGCTTATAAAGCTGCTTTTATGGCCCTAAATAAGATATTAGTGCTGATAAGATATAAGTGGAAAAGATGGGGCTTATGAGCTATTTCAGTTTTTTAAATAAGACAATACGCCAGAAAGATAAGCTAATCCAAACGCCCCATGAGACTCCGAAGTCAAAATATGACCAAGACTTTTCCCTTATGAACATATTATTGCCACCATGGTTCATGGCCTATGTCATAATTAGTTTGGCCCTCACAATAATGATTTTTACAATTTACTCTATGAAATCAGAAAGGTTAAGCATTTTATCACGTTAGGCTGTTTAAATCAGAAAGTCCTAGCGTCAATTGAAACACTTAACTTAAGTGGTTGAAACCCGATTAACGATAGCTTTTAGGCATCGGACGTAATATTGTCAATACAATAGAAACAACGAATGAATGACTATAAGCACTGAAATGATAAAAAATCCTATCATATTGCTCATAGTTTTGCAAGCATATTTGTTCATCTCTCTAATAGAATGTAGAATATGGCCTTATTAGGTAGCTTTTATGCTTAGATACGTTCAAGATGAATGACAAAGCCATATTCATCTTTTATTGCTAACTGTCTTATTTCAGGTTTAGACGACGGTGTTGCAGCCTCATTCCAGCGAAGTCGGATTCATAAACCACATGCTCATACTCAAGCTTTCAAAGTCAATCATTCAACGTCAAGATAGTTGATTCTAATCTTCCCCACCATCAAAGAGCCTCATAATCAAATAAAGAATCGTCAATTGGGGGAGATTGTTAGACTTATAATCATATATGTCAAACAAGAATGTAACAAGTATGAGCATGTTGGTCAAGAGCACAAGATGATCAAGGAAGTCAAATCAAGATGATTCAAGTCAAGGAGATGATGCAAGATAACAATCTCAAGAACTCAAAGTAAAAAAGATAAAGGCTCAAGATCAAGATCACAAAGCATGAATGAACAAAGCCATTACAAACAAGACAAGACCAAAACAAGGCAAAGCATAAACGTCAAAAGTCATATCTTCAACGTCAGGGGAGACAATGATAAAACAAAGCAAACTCCTACAAGAATGTTATCGGTGGTACGGAGGAGTTTGAAGAAAGAGACCTCAACATTGGGGGAGATTGTTAGCCTTAATTATATTAAGTCAAACAAGAATGTTATCGGTCTTATAAAGTCAAATTGGGTCTTGTAAAGTAATAGGCTAGTCGGGTATAAACGGGCTTGGAATGTAAACAAATATTGTCCATGTATAGGGTTCAAAGCCCAAGTTAAGCCAAGCCCGGCCCATTTAGAAAGCCCATGAGCCAACTAGAAGGCTTGGGTATAAAAGGACCCCTCTCCACACATGGAGAGGGTTGTTGGTCATTTCATGTGTGTGTATTACATGTGTGTAACCATCCACCACTCTTTCTCTCTCTAATCTAATATTCCAAGTTCATCTCATCCTCTTTTTCTTCCTTTCTTATTTTCGGCTCACATAAGGGCTTATTTGGGTTTGCTTATTTGTTGTGTTTGGATTATATTGTGGGATAACATGTGGTATCACTCGCCAAGGGGTGTTTAGTGTTGGATTCGTGGTAATAAGCTCATAATTCGTGGCTTATTTGGATAATAAGCACACGTCTTCATAAGTTTTTGAGGTTTTAGTTTGTTAAGCTTCTCCATTTCTTAATCTACTCATTCTAAAGCTTATTTTCTAGCCATATCATGTCTTAGATAAGTTATTAAGTTATCTAATAAGCTTATTCTATTCGGCTTATTTTTCTTTTTTCTTATTCACAACGTGGTATTTTTGGTTTGAGTTAGAAGTGTCACAAGAGTCACGTCTCTTTTTGTTTGATCTTCAAACTCGTTTATTAGCTTTTTGAATTTTTGTGCTTATTTCGAGCTTATTCCTAGCTTATTTAGAGCTTATTTCGAGCTTTTAGAGGTAGCTTATTGATTTTTTAAGTGGTCCTAACCGGAATTATTTAGCTTCATGGTACCATTAGTTTTGTTGTTTTATTAAGAAGACAAAAAGTGGTCCTCACAAGAAAGTGACCTCAAGCGGAACATGTATGCCATTTGAGCGAAACATGCAGGTGAAGCGAAATATGCAAGTTAAATTTCCAAGCGAAATATGTTGATATTTGAGCGAAATATGCAGGTTTAACTCGAAGCGAAATATGTTAAAAAATGAGAAGCGAAATATGTTGAATGTTAAGCGAAATATGCAAGTTTAGTTGTTAAGCGAAATAAGTTAGAAGACAAGCGAAATATGCAGGATTACTTTTCAAGCGAAATATGTTAATTGTTAAGCGAAATATGAAAGTTAATTGCCAAGCGAAATATGTTAATTGCCAAGCGAAATATGAAAGTTAATTGCCAAGCGAAATATGTTATGGACAAGCGAAATATGACAGTTACTTGCCAAGCGAAATATGTTTAGAAGTTTAAGCGAAACATGCAACTTTCATTTTTCAAGCGAAACATGCAATTTTTAACCAAGCGAAATATGCAATCCCTCAAGCGAAATATGTCAATTTTAATTTCACGGTTTTTCTATTGATTTTGTAAAATCCCGACAAGTAAACTTTTTCCTTCTCGGTTTTAATCATAGAGTTGTAAAATCCCGTGGAGTTAATTGCATTCTCTCTCACCACAATACAATCAACACTTCATAACACTTAAGATCCGATATCCATTCACATCTTCATCAAAATGTTAAATATTAATTTGCGAACTCAATCATCAAGTGTTCTTCAGAATCACACCGTTTCTTCGTGTTCAACTTCTAAAGTTCAAGAGAAGACACAACTTTCAAAAATTAATGCATGAACAGTCTTCGAGCAATTCAGTCACAACTCAAGTTTCTCATAGAAACTTTACAAGATTTTAGTAACATGTCTATCTTAAAGAGAACATTCTCTCAAGACTTGGATTTACTAGAAAATCATCTTACCAAAGAAATAATTTCACAGACTGATTGCAAAACTACTTTGACAAAACTCAGAACAACCTTTGAAAATGCTTTTAGTTCAGAAATCAAAGCGCGTGCCTTTCTCTACATGAGTAATTCCCACTACTAGTGTTAGCAGACCACAGCTTAAGAGCAATCAACTGGAAGATAGAGTCATGCCTAACAATAGTCAAGGGAAGAAGCAAAATGTAGAAGACCACCGTAGGAATTTTAAGTTTTCTAATAATAAAATGTTTGTAACTACATGTAATGACAGTTTGAATGTTAAGACCTCGAATGTTAACTTTGTTTGTGTTACTTGTGGAAAATGTGTGCTGAATGACAATCATGATTTGTGTGTTCTACATTAATCAATGGCTTAAATTCTAGGAACTAGGACAACCAAGGCTGTCTGAATGCCTCATTAGTACCAAGAACCAGCTAGTAGTCATAATGATCGATATAACTTTCTCAGATTTAAAAAAATGTATAACGCGACAATATGTGTCCACAATCTCGTATAGCAACTTATACAATACTCTAGTAACACACAACCGATGCTATGCACAGACCCACTGTCAAAATCTAGAAACATAACTAGGACTTTCTATGACAAGGTTAGTAAGACAGTAGTTGGGGTATCCTAAGTAAATACACCAATCGTGAATACAATTGTGAAACCAAGTCTCAAATAGGAATGTCAACCAAACGTTAGTATGGCCTCTAGGAAGATCATCTAGAACTGCTAACATTTGGAACATAAGACTCCTAGGTGTTCCCACTGTGTCCAATACCCATTGTCTTCTAATTCTTTTTGCAGCTTGTCACAATAATTCTATTCATCGTCTGACCCTGGGTGCTCAAATCACACATGACCAGAAATCTCAACTTCAATCTAATATTGTGAGAAATTTATGGGAACGGTAAAAAGTTTGGAAATGTCAAATTGCACCCAATTCTTGGTTTAGAGATCTGGTTCAAGGAACTATCACTTATCCAAACGTTTATTAAGTCGAAGGGCTTAATCACAATTTTAAATCCACCGTTTTGTCAATTTTGTGATGCGTATTTGGAAGATTCTTTTCAGAAGTCTACATTTATATCCCGTGATATGAAGGGAAATATCTATCTCACATGTTCTCGTGGCATAGATTTGTATTTCCATTACTCTACAAGACTCAAACAACTCCCAATCCAATTTGCTTAATGGCGAAAGAGCAACATCGTCTCAAGCAGGTTATGGATGATCGTCTATCTCATTTAAACTTCGACACCATCAACTTGGCTTCTGAAGATAATTTGTCGAATGTGCTCGTCTAAAATTAAAATCCGTCAAGCGGTGATCATCTGCGTTCTTCTTGTGATTTGGGAGAAAGCAAAATGAAAGTCTTTTCACACTAACACTACCCCGAGCTATTTCCCCCCCAAAAAAAAGGCGGTTAAAACTTCTACACGTGGACTAGTATCGGTCCAATGGCGGTTAAGCATTAATGGAAAATAAAATATGTTCTCAGTAAGTTTATGCGACTACTCCCGATAATACTTGGACCTCACTTCTTGAGGTCCAAAACAAACACCTGATTCTCATTGATTTCCTCACATTGTCCTAAGAGGACTTCTATGCTCAGGGTTACAAAGATCTAACTTGACAAAGGCACGTAATTTCTTAATAAAAATCTTCGTGCATACTTTGCAATAGAGGGAATAAGACACGAAACGTCAATTGCTCGAACACCTGAACAAACGGCATTTCGAAAACGTACTCTTGATGAGAGCAACTGCACGAACAATGCTAAGCGCCGCAAAAGGTTCATTTTTCTTCTGGGCTTAACGCAATAGCAACAGCATGTTTTAACTCAAAACAGTTCACTTGAGAATTCCTCCACATGAGAAAAATACACCTGACCATATCATCATGCCCTGAAAACCGGTCAAGTTAAGTTCTTTCACATCTTGGGGTTCTCTTTGCTATATCGTGCAAAGATGTGAAAATCTTGATAAAATGAAGGAAAAAGGTGAGTGGAATGTATTTTGTTGAATCTACTCAGTCAAAGCCTTATAGGGTATTTAACAAAGAACAAGCATAATTTGAAACCATTCATGTTAACTTTGACGAATTGCCTCAGATGGCCAGATACGACAGTTTGCTGACCCTACGAATCCACAATGTTCGTCAACGGTACTTGAACAGACAGTTTAAGTCCCGGTCCACAAAGTCAAGAAATGTTCCACAAGTGAGCTGAGACAGAAACAAAATCAAATGAGCTGGAATTGCATATAAGTCTGATTTCAGTTGAATACTTAAGGATACTCTCCTGATGTGTGTCAAAGTCCTTCCCACTCGTAAATGCTGATGAGAATCAGGATACCGTCAACAACATAACAACAACTCACAACGTTCTACAACAACGAGGTGCAGATCCATATCCATTGAACATTCAATCAACACATTCAAACTCCAACTCCAAGTACCAACTGTCACTGCACCTTAGAACATTTTTCAAGCAAATAAACAATACCAGAAAATGAGCCAATTTGAGACGATGAATTTATCAACCTTCTTTAGTACACTGGTACAAGAACGAGGGGAGACATCGTCTCGTCATGTTGATTCTTCAACATGCATACATTCTATCAACACCACCTTCTGCACAACGTTAGCAACAAAAGATCATTCACATTAGAACAAAGTCATTGGAAATCCTTCTCAACAACTTAGAATAAGGACGTCAGCTATAAACATTATGCGAGATGGGTAGTTCGGCACTCACCGTGAGTCGAACGAACCAAAAACATCAAAGAAGCCATGGCTGATTGCATGGATTGAATCAATGCAGTAAAAACTTCATTAGTTTGATCGATTAATGTATGGGAATTAAGTTCGACAGACCACTTTGCAAAAATACACTAACTTAGAAGTGGCTCTAGAAAAACAAAACGTGGGATGAGGAAAAATAACTGGTTATTCGCACCAAACTCTCTTGTAGCTAAGGATATCCAAAAGGAAGGAATGGATTTTCGAAGATGTCATTTGCACCAGTTGCACGGTGGTGTGAGCCGTCCATTGTTCGAATGCGTACTCTGCAACATAAATCATTTACCGTGATACCAGATTGACATCAAACAAATTTCTTTATGGACGCTCTAAAAGGAAGAATGTACGTTGCGGACCAGCGCCGCGCTGGAGAGTGCAGGAGTGAAGGTGGGTGTGCCCAGTAGGACAGAGTCCGTGAGGGACGAGGGGAAGGTGTGTGTACCGTCTAAGAAAGCATTAATATGGTCTCAAACAAGCACCAAGAGCGTGGTATGATGAACTCTCCAATTTCATGTGAATACGAAAGGATAAGCTTAAAAGTTTTATTGATGCAACTCTGTTCATAAACAAAAATGGGAGAGATATTGCTTGCTGCCAATTTACGTTGCTGACATAATTGATGCGTGTTTCACGAACTAAAACTGTTCAAAATGAAATTTGAAAAACCTAATGCACACCAAGTTTGATATGTCTATGATGATG
The DNA here is from genome assembly GCA_026074375.1 of Tanacetum coccineum. NCBI lineage: Eukaryota > Viridiplantae > Streptophyta > Magnoliopsida > Asterales > Asteraceae > Tanacetum > Tanacetum coccineum. The sequence goes on from BQNB010056875.1 coordinate 22,066, forward strand.
GAGCTAAAATTCTTTTAGGCGAATTACAGATCCACTAATCCCCTCGTGGTATCTTTTAATAAACCAAGCTAAGTATGCTCAAGGAGATACTTAAAAAGCATGGTACGTACCTCTATGTGATAGCATTGGTAAAACACCAATGGCTACAAAACACCTTGAGCGACATGAGTGGTACATCCATCGACCAACAAAAAAATATCGTAGTATGGTTGGAGCACTCATGTACCTAACAACAAGTAGACCAGATATTGTACATGCAACATGTTATTGTGCTCGCTATCAAGCGAAACCGACTAAGAAACATCTCACTGCGGTTAAGCGGATCTTTCGGTACCTTAAAGACTCCATTAACATGGGTCTCTGGTATCCGAAGAGACAACCGTTTCAAACTAACAGCTTTGTTCAAATTGATCACGCGGGTTGTCTCGATTCACGTAAGAGTACATCTGGTGGCATACAATTTCTAGGTGGTGATAAGTTAGTCAGCTGGTCATCCAAAAAGCAGGACTGCACCTCAATGTCTTCAGCAGAAGCCGAGTATGTGTCTTTATTTGCGTGCTGCGCACAAGTTCTATGGTTGAGAACTCAGCTCACAGATTATGGCTTCCCTTTGATAAAATACCTAATGTATTGTTGACTCAAAGGCAGCCATAGCCAATCTCGATGTATCCAGACCAAAATTCCCTAGTACCAACACAACGATGTCAGACAATATCACTTCATAAAGGAACAGGTTGAAAAGGGTATTGTTGAATTATTCTTTGTCGAACTGAACCAGTTTAGATGACTTGTTACTAAAGCTTTAATGGAAGATAGTTTAAGTATTCTTGACTACGACTCGTATGTAGATTTTTAATCCAGATGAACTGGAGGTTCTGGCAATTGAATCTGCTTGATCCATCAAACTTCGATTTGTAAATATTTGTATTCTCTCTTTATTTTTTCTTTATAAATTTTTTTTGAAAAAGAAAATAAAAAAATATATTAAACCAACAAAAAGAAAATAGAAAAATATAAAACCTAAAAATAAAAATAAAATCAGAAAAAATTTCAAAAATACCAAAAGAATCTTCTCGACATGTCTCTTGGAATCGATAACATTTACGTACCTAGAAATGTTAATTAACATCGACACGGGTGTGTAAATGAAGTTCGAGCAAGAGTTTCAAATGTTTTCAAAACATGTAATTTCTAAATTTTTCTCTGTGACTTATGTACATTTCAGTGCATAACTCGGTCTCAAATGTAATAGGGAAGTGTACGCTTCAGTGCGCTTATTCTAAAAATAGAAGAGAAGTCTTCTATCATGTGTTTTTAAAATCGTTGAACACAATGTTTCAAAAAGAACTTTTAATGTCAAAATTGTCTACAATATAATTTGTGGTATTTTTCCATAAAAAATGGTATTTGTTAAAATTGTGTGTTCAACACTCCCTTCCTCAAATAAGTTTTAAGAGAATTGTAGTACGTAGAATGTCATTTTATGTGAATCAATTTCTGAGGGGGAGTTTTTTTAAAACAAAGCCTTTTAATGTGTTGGGTACATCTCATAAATGTCAATTTTATGTATCCAAATACATGTTCGTGAAATTTAAATGTGGCAACTTATAAGTCAATTATAATATACATTGTTCACTAAGCATATATCTCTCCGTCTTAACATTTTGTTGTGTCATATTCTAATTTTCATTCAAATGTCAACTTTTATTAAATATTGGTATCCCAACATATACTGTTTGAGGGGAGCTTCAGAAAAATGAATTCACATGCAATATCGAGGTATCATGTTTTCTCCCATGGAAATTTTTCATGTCAAATTTTTAATCAATTGGTATTTCAAATACTAAGTTGTTTTATTTATTTAAAATAAGGAGAGAAATATCGGTTAAAATATGTTATTTGACGAATGTATCTTAAGACTCCTAAGTGCAACTCTCCTTCCCTGTGCTAAATAATTTCGATACCTCGAGCACATGTGTAGGGGGAGTATTTGAAATAACCACTGTCAGAAAATGGAGTTTTTATGGTATCGATCTCTAACACCCAACAAACCTATTAATTTTCACGACGATTCTAAATTCATAAGGTGGTTAGATTAGGAATAAGTTCCTACGATCCAACCCAGAATCGAGGGATCTACCTTAAGGAACAACCCATATTTTAGAAAAAGCAGTCCTATTATGATTGGAGATGAATGAGTAAGAGGGAAAAATGCCGACTAAGATTGAGCTAACACTGGAACAATCACACAAGTGTTAGTAATACGTCTTGTAAGCATTGAAGGGGTTGAAGAATGAAAAAGAAATGTATGGATAAAGGGTGAAAACAAAGCAGCCCTCCACATAACTTAGGCAGAAACCGGGTCAATACATAATCTATCAAAATTACAATGATGATTTGTTGATAAGAAGAAAACAGTCGTCAAGACCTAGAGATGCACTGCACAACCCTTCCTAGCCATTTGATTTTATCTCAAAAGAGACTTGTCTCATTTGTCACGGAGATACACACTTATCTATTACCATCTCACTTGAGATTGTTAATATTGAAATATTGAATAGGTGGCAGTCTGCTCCAGCCTCCGATTACTAAAACCAAAGTGCACAAATCGAGTCTAGAGCCAGAAGAGATCAAAGTATAAATCTCATTAGGACACAATGTCAAAATACACTTGTTGAACACCATAAAGTTCACAAGTTGTAACAAAGAGTCCTACGCATTATCCTTGAGATCTTGCCAGAACATCCGAGTGATACTTAAGTATTCACAGTGAAGATGGAAATCCTGCTTGAGCCAACATCAAACAAGCTCTTGGTAGGTGACTTGCAAGATTCTATATGAATCAAGCTTGTGATAACTGGATATCAATTTTGGTCCAGTAAATGAATTGACGACTTAATCAGAAAGATAGTAACTATCTGATTCACTCTTACCGTGTTGTCTGCTTTGAGACGTTCCGGTAATGAGAACTAGCAAGCATGGTGAATCTAATACATCTGTGTTAGAAGATCCTACGCTTTGAGCTGGAAACCCTGTCAAGGAGATTCTTTGAATCTACCTGATCACAGGTATAGTATTTATACTATAAAACGGGAAACCGGAGGTTAATGCAACCGAACTCAAGATGAATGACAAAGCCATATTCATCTTTTATTGCTAACTGTCTTATTTCAGGTTTAGACGACGGTGTTGCAGCCTCATTCCAGCGAAGTCGGATTCATAAACCACATGCTCATACTCAAGCTTTCAAAGTCAATCATTCAACGTCAAGATAGTTGACTCTAAACTTCCCAACCATCAAAGAGCCTCAAAGTCAAATAAAGAATAGTCTAATTGGGGAAGATTGTTAGACTTATAATCATATATGTCAAACAAGAATGTAACAAGTATGAGCATGTTGGTCAAGAGCACAAGTTGATCAAGGAAGTTAAATCAAGATGATTCAAGTCAAGGAGATGATGCAAGATAACAATCTCAAGAACTCAAAGTCAAAAGATAAAGGCTCAAGATCAAGATCACAAAGCATGAATGAATAAAGCCATTACAAACAAGACAAGACCAAAAACAAGGCAAAGCATAAACGTCAAAAGTCATATCTTCAACGTCAGGGAAGACAATGATAAAATAAAGCAAACTCCTACAAGAATGTCATCGGTGGTACGGAGGAGTTTGAAGAAAGAGACCTCAACATTCGGGGAGATTGTTAGCCTTAATCATATTAAGTCAAACAAGAATGTTATCGGTCTTATAAAGTCAAATTGGGTCCTGTAAAGTAGTAGGCTAGTTAATATATGCTTAATTACACATATTTTATATCTAATAAAACGAGCCTAAATGACCAAAAACAGACAAAAAATACCCAAAATATGTTGGTTTTGCTTTGTATACTGTGCAGGTATCGGATATTGACAAAAGGACGAAAAACAAAGTCAAATCGGACAAAACCGAGCACGGATTCGAAAAGAGCTGAAAAGTCAAAAGTCATGGTCTTTACACCTCTAAAACATTTCTTGAGTGAGATTTAATAGGTATTTCAAGATCAAAAATTAAAAATGAATTTGTGTGTGTGGGTTATGGCTCGTCCGGATCCAACAGCAAAAAGAAAGGAGAAAACTTTTTCATTAAGTGTTATGTGTGTGTGGAGGACTTTTGTTAACCCTTGAAAGCAACTACTAATCATAACTCTTGGAAAATAAAACATTTGAGTGTGTTGGTGATGCTAGGCGTCAGCCTAGGCCTATGGGCATGCAACTTTGAAAAAAAATTCTTTTCTTTTATTACTTGTTAAATACTAATGTTAAGTTTAATTTTTAAAAGTAACTTGTACACTATTTAAATAAAACGCGAGCTTTGGCCAAGGTCGAGGAACAAAGACGACACTCGTAAAAATAATATTTTATGATCATAAAAATAATAACGAGACGCGTCATAAATTTTTACGATGCTCAAAACGATTAACGAACGCGCGTTCAAACGTTGACTCGCGAAACGTCAAAAATAAAAATAATCAAAACTTCTCAAATTATTCGTAAATAAAATACTAAAATATTTACTATCGACAAATAAAATTTTAAATGTCGACACTCGATTATAGAAACGCGTAAAATAATTATTTACGACATCGGGCACGCGATCGCCGTACGCGAAAACTCCGGTTATTACACCAAATAACAAGTTTGGTTTTTATCTCTGTCGTTTGAAGATGATATATATGAATGAAGTTATTTTTAATTCTCAAATTTGTGTTCCTATGTTACTGCGTATACACTATCCATAACTGTATAGTTGTTTGTCATTAAATAAATTGTTGGTTTGCTGAAGGTTCATTAAAATCCCTCTCTTAAGTTAGAGTATTAAAAGGCCAACCCAATATAAGACTGAGTTTAGGCTAAACCTATTTTAAAATCCCTCTCTTAAGTTAGAGTTCTAATTATATGAAACGAAAATAGACATATTTAGTTAGATTATATCAGTTAGTGTATTACAAGGCCAACCTAATATAATCAACTTTAGCCCAAACCTAATTTAAAACCACAGCAGAATATAATTAAAGGCCCGATCAATATATTTAGGAGCCCAACTATTTATAATAAAAAGCCCAAGCCTCATCCAAATCATATATTTATCTAATTAGTAAAAAAAATTACGTAAATTACAAAATTTAAAAATTACGATTGCTAAAAATACTAAAATTACAAATTTAAAAAATTGTGAACCAACCATTTAAAATGTGATGGTAAATATGTTATCTAATTTACATCAATTCAAATACTCAGTCAGTGGGAGGATAAATGTGTCAAACAAACATTCAAATTTTATGTAAAAGTACAATGTTATCTCTTTTAAATTCATTCATATCTAACTCAAATCCTTAAATTAAAGTACATTGTTACTTACACAAAAACATGGTTGGCTCAAATAAAAATGATAAGGTTCGTAGCATTTATTATATGTACTTTCTTTCCTATATAGATTTTTTGAGTGACTTTTTGTTTTTTTGATAGTTGATTAAAGAAGAATTTGTTCCTAAAGGAACCAATAAGGAACCAATAATGCATCATTGAAAGATATACCTCCCATTGTTTTATTTAACGATGATTCTGTAAGACACTAACTATTCTTATATATAAATCAAGTAGTATGTAATGAATGAAATTATAATAACATAACTCATACAGGACGTGTCAGTCACTCAAAAAAGACGCAAGCTTACCAAAAATGGTAAGTTTGTGAACGACAATGACATCAATTTGATTTCGTCTGATGATGAGAATATATTGCCAAAACATGACATCAATACTTTAGACCATGGAAGTCTAAAGGATCAAATGGAGGTATCCCCATTGTTTCATGGTCAACTTTATGTCGCCGTTTTGAGAGTTAAGAGCAAGAAAGGCCTTAAAGTGTTGTGTTGTGACAAGGAGGGTAAATACACCAACCATACAACAAACGTTGTCTACCGAGAAGTTCTTCACCGTTTATGATTTTGATTATTTATTTCTACATTTTTAAAACACTTTTCCATATGTATTTGTATCATGCACATTTTGGTTTGAAATACAATTTTTATGTTATTGTTAACGTTATATTAACATGTGGTTATATGTTACTTTCACTATAATGTAATTAAGAAGATATATACATTAAAAACTATGCTAACAATGATATTTTTACTTATTTTTGAAGCTAGCCGCCCATGGGGGCGGGCCTTGAGTCTAGTAAAAGATATGTATCTTCCTTTCAAAGGAATTACATGTCTTCTCAAAAAAAAAGATATGTATCTTCCTCTCAAAGAAATTACATATCTTCTCAAAAAAAAGACATGTATCTTCCTCTCAAGGGAATTACATATCATTTCAAAAAAAGAAAAGACATGTATCTTCTTTTCAAAAGAATTACATATCTTCTAAAAAGAGAAAACATATGTATCTTCCTCTAAATAAATTACACATCTTCTCAAAAAAAGAAAAGATATTATTTTTCTCTCAAAAGAATTACATATCTTTTAAAAAAAAGAAAAGATATGTATCTTTCTCCCAAAGAAATTACATATCTTCTCAAAAAAATATGTATCTTCCTCTTAAAGAAATTACATATCTTCTAAAAAAAGAAAAGATACGTATCTCCCTCTAAAAAAATTACATATCTTCTCAAAAAAAAATATTATCTTCCTCTCAAAAGAATTACATATCTTCTCAAAAAATGAAAAGATATTATCTTCCTCTCAAAAGAATTACATATTTTAAAAATATATATATAAAAGATATGTATCTTCCTCTTAAAGGAATTACATATCTTCTCAAAAAAATATGTATCTTCCTCTCAAAGGAATTACATATCATTTAAAAAAAAAAGAAAAGACATGCATCTTCGTTTCAAATGAATTACATATCTTCTAAAAAAAGAAAAGGTATGTATCTTTCTCTCAAAGGAATCACATATCTTCTGTGGAAACCGTAAAGGGAGGGGGGGGGGGGGTGAATACGTTTCCTTTTAAAAACTTATTATCTTTTGTATCAATTATTACATTACTCTCTGCTGGCGGTCCCATAAATATATGGGGGCCGCCTAATACATAAGGGGCCGCCCTATTTAAAGGGACCGCCTCCAGAAGAGGTTTTCGGACTAGATTATTTGTATCAAATCACCAATCAAGTTTGACGCAATATGAGAAGTATCGATAATGGATTTACAATAACTAGCGCATATTTTACCAATATATCCACACTCACAATGTTTACTACAAAGAGCTACACAATCACGACTAACACAACATACACAACAGTTTACACAATCATAAGCACAATGCAAATGTAAAAGTAAAGCGATATATGTAAAGACATAAGTAAAGAGAAAGGTAAAAAAAATGCAAACCGGACACGGTGATTTATAGTGGTTCGGTCTTATGAAGCTCCTCTTAGCCTTACTCACTCTCGCAGTATCAATTGTGAGAGTTACTTCACTAATCAACAAGGCTCTCCCCTTTCGGCGGAGAAAACCTTCATAACGTTGCTTACATTATTTCCCAACACTAAGCTAGATGTCGAGTTCTTCTTCGGGTATAACCAAACCCGTTATGTTTTATGGCCCAACATAACAAACCTTGTGTTTTATGGCCTAAACACATAAACCGCGTTGCTTACATTATTTTCCGACACTAAGCTAGATGTCGAGTCCTAATCTTTGCTAGAAGCAACTACCACTTCACCAATGTATTTTAAGCCTAAAATACAAAACCAACCCACAATTTCAACCCATCAAATATATACATCATTTGGATTTACACCACTATTAAAGATTGAGAGAATAGACTTAATCTATATGTAACAAATGTTACAAATGGACTAACTAGACTACATAACTTCGGATCTTGAAGATGACCGAAGTTCTTCTCTTGCACTTGAGGAAAGGAGGAAAGGATAGAAGATTTGATCATATTTAAACAAGATTAACCAAGTTAAATGATCAAAGATTTAGAGAGATTTAGTGAGATCTAGAGAGAGGAAAAGAACGGAAAGAACAATTCATGCAAACAGGTTATGAAAAATAGTTTTAGAGGTGACACACTATTTATAGGAGCTGGAAAACAACCTGACGGCAGAACGGCTGGTCCTAGATATATTAGGGGCGCCCAGAGCGGGACCCGCCGTTTATTTAAGGGGCCCGCCCCCACAGACGCTCTTGTTTTTGTCGGTTTTAGTGACAAACATTATCTTGTTTAAAAGTGTAACATGTTTTAGTGGAAAAGAATTAGATTTGAATTTGAAATATTACCAAATAAACATTTCTTTATATTCAAATTTTTTTTGTCTAACTAAGTTTTTGAAAAAATTATTTTGGTTAACATTTATATAAAATTGGTAAGTTAAGGACAAAATTAATTTGATCATCCTACAGTTTAATTGCTTGCTTTGTACATACATATGTGTTTACGTTCGGTTGTAAACACAATGTCCGTCTCTTGATACATACTTGAGACGTCCTCAGAGATGTTGAGTTGCATGTATCGCATTGTAAGATTTGTGATTACGAGTAACTTTGCGCAACTTTACGCTAGCATTACAAGTACATGTTTGTCTATTTACTAAAAATAAAGAGATCGTATAGATTAAATATCGTAATATTTGCACTAACAATCTCCTCTTTTTTTATGATGACAAACTATGTAAACTATAACACATAGTAAAGTTTAAAAGTTACCCGTTTACACTTCCTTCTCCCCCTTTTGTCGAAGCAAAAAGATATTATGTAGATAATGGTTAGAGCATATACGTTGGAGGTTTGAGAAGAAGACATGTTAACGAAGGGTAACGTGCTCAGGAGGATTCGAGAAGAAGGTAGTGTGTCTTAGTATATAGGTTTGAGGTATGAGGAGAAGATATAAGAAATAAAAGTGAAGGTGATTATGTGTTTTTTGGATAGTATAGAAAAGGATATGAGAGATGAGAGGTAGGCAAGAGAAGAATGTAGGTACTTTGAGTGTATAGGTGAAGGAAATGAGAAAGGTAGGTGATCCAAATAGTATTGGTTTTGGAGGGATATGAGAAGATCAATATGGAGGAAATTACGGTTGGTGGTCGTATTTGTGTTTCTTGGATAATTTAGAGGATGTCGTGATAGATGAGAAGAAGGCATGAAAAGAAAGTTGGTACTTCAAATATATAAGTTGAAGGTATGAGAGGATAACCTTAAGGTTTAGGGTGATTTTGAAGTGGAGGAGGTAAAGTATTTGGAGTATGCAAATAAAACTCCATTCACGTAGTCTGAATAATCTCCACAATCATATCTTCCTTAAAGGTGAGATTGCTCATCATAGCTGAAGTATTCTATCATCATGGTTAAAATCAAATCCATGCTATTAACCACCATTGCTCCATAGCTCCCCCTCTGCTTATTGCATCCTCTATGCATAATTACATTCCTTGGTATATTGACTCTAAGCGGATCCATGGCCTCAAATAAAATTACCATTGATGTCATAAGAAGTTCGATGCAATTTAAATGAGCAAAACGCTTGCAAGTGCTCCCCCTCGGTGTATGCTCCCCTTTGTTTAAGGCACCAAGGAATCAAGATATTGTTGTGCTACAAAACAAAGTTAGTAGAACAGGTTGCACAATCACATATAGCAAACTTTAGCGTGGGAACTAGGTCTGAACTTTTAGGTTTTATTATTCTAAAGTATGACACTTTTGAAAGAAAGTTGGAATCTAAACACATGCAATCATTATTTAAAAAACAACAATCTAAATGATATAATTAAAAGACTCAAGATGTATGTTTACAGAGAAAGATTAGATCGACTTTTGATAAATGAGAATTGGATTCGTTTATTGATTGACACAAAAATATTATGAGAATGAATTTTTAAAAGTAGGACCGAAGGACATTAATTATCTTGCAAAATTATCTGTCAATATTTATATATATAATATTTATATATATTAGTAGGGTTTTGGCTTTTTTTTTTTTTAAAAAAAAATAGCACGTATTTTTCAAAATATTACCTCATATGGCTAGGTGATGTACTAAATTTATTTCCTTTTGGTCATTAACTTTAAATTTCATGTCAAATATGGTACATTTCATTACGGCTACTTGTTACAAACCGGTTACTTTTTTAGGAAATTTTTTTTTTTTTTACTTAACATTTTTTTTTTTCTTTATTTCGATAAATGTATATTTTTATAAAATTAAAAAGATATATCGCACTTTTTTAGAACACTTAAGTTTGTTGTAAATCTAATTTACATTTTTTGTACTTTTTTAATTTAAAAAATATTTTTTTCTCTTCATTATTATTCGTAAAATTTTTAATTTTTTTTTATACATTTTTTTTAAAATACAAAATTGTACTTTTTAAAATTGAATGTAATTGTTTTTTTAAATACTCGTATTCTCTTTTCTTAGTGGTTTTATTTTTAAATGTAAGAAATATTTTAAAATTAAATACATTTTTAATGTTTTCTTCGATAAATAAAAAACATTTTTTAAAAAATTTTAAAAGTTAAAACAATTTTTTAAAGTTGTTAAGAAAAATCTCTAAAATTATATATAACATAATATTATCGTTTTACTTTGAAAAAACTAAAATTTTCAAAAAAATTTAACGATTTTACATACAGTTTACGCTATTAAAAGTTACGAATTCATTTTTTACAATGTTTTGCAAAAAAATTCTAAATTAGTACACGTACCATCATGGGTACATTGAGAAGATGATGAATTGTGTTTAAGGCTGCCACGTAAGGTTTTAGCCTGTTAACAAGTGGAAAATCTCAGTTTACGTAAATCATTGACACGAAATGGCAAAGTTCGTGTATGTGATATGGGAATAAATTTTAGTACAAGTAACATATGGGTACATTTGAGAATGTACTGCTATGTTAAAGCCATAAACCCTATATTATATATATATAATCTATCTTATTTATATAATATATATATATATATATATATTCAAGATATACTTTAAAGGAATAAAAAGAAAAATAAGACGAGGATGGAGGCGATGTGCTCTTTGATGTGAATGAAAATGATTCCATAGAGCCGAAAAGTGGGAAAGGATGAGAGATACTAAAGAAGGAACGTGTTGACGAGAGGTTGAAAGAAAAGATTGATATGTCATTTGCACTAACAATTGATGTGCATATGATCCCATCGAGAAAAGAATTTATGATTTGGAATTTAAAGGTTTGTTTGGTGTTTTGTTGGTTGACAATGTTGAGGAAAAAAGGTGGGATGTGAAATGAGGTAGTTCTTTCATGGTGGAAGAATAATGAGAGACTCAACAATGTGGTGACTCAATAACACTTGAAGATTGAATATCTTCTTTATGTTCTTCACTTTTTAGAAAGTGGAAAGTTTAACGAAGGAGTGATATTTGCATTTAGCAAATTTCTCAAATATTTCGGATGAAATAATTAAGTTAGGAGAGGTATAGGAGGAATTTTAATAGTAACAAGACTATTAAAAGAGAAGAAACGTTTAGACGTGAGAGGAAACATTAGAGAAGATAAGACTTATTAGAAGTGAAAAGGAACGTTTAGAAGTGAGAAGAAACGTCAGAATTAAAAAGACTATTAGAAGTGAGGCGACTATCAGAAGTGATAAGACTATTTAGAAAGAGAAAAGAGGCTTACGAGAAGTGAGGACCAATTTTTGTATGTGATAGAATTTATTGTGAAGTGATGGATTGCAAGTCTATCGATTGTAAGGAATGTGTTTGATAATGAGACGCGTTTTATTATGAAATTCACTTGACTCTTGAAAACATAAGCAATAATGCTTATGAGTGTTAGGATATGAGGATGGCCCATTGATCTATAGAGAGACATTGGGTATAGGTTTGGGTGTGGAGTAGATGTCAACTCGTAGCAGAAGAGAGAAAGTGTTAGGTTATGAAAAAAATGAATGGTATTACAAGCTGCTGCTGGCGGTCCCAGATATATCTTGGGGGCCGCCAGAATAGATCTGAGGGCCGCCGGACCGCCAACAGGAGGGATGTTTAGGGAAATTGACGAATTTTTCAAAAAGAGTGACATTTTAATTTGCATTTCGCTAATTAAAAATACTTTGGATAAAGTAGTTAAGTTGTCACGACACGAAATGGAACACAGACTAGAATCGAAACTAGAAGAAAAGAAGAGAACGATTTATGGAATGTGTTCCATCATTCCTAAACCTTGACGAAGATAATTTAGCGATTCACGCTTGAGGGGTAAAGAAAGAATATCGGCGATGTTATCTTCAGATGCAACCTTTTCCATGGAGATGTTTTCTTTTGGACATTGTCCCGAAGGAAATGGTGATGTATCATCGATGTGTTTCGTAAGCGAAAATAATAATAATAATTATTATTATAATAATAATGATAATAATAATAAAAAAAAAACAAAGATAGAGACGATGAGCTTACCAATGTCAAGATGGATGGTTGTTAGCGTACGATAAACTATACTCAAAAAGTTATGTAGCTCTTCCTGAGCATTGCGAATGTTCACAGAACAATCACACGACGAGGTATATGATTGTCTTAAAGGTGGTAGCGAAAATAGTAGAGGAAAGAGATTAGCCATCTCTATGGTTGAAGAGGCGTATTTGAGTGAGAAGGAAGATGTGTGATCGAAATACAAAGAGTGTTTTCGTCGAAGAGAGATAATGTTTTTGTCGAATAATAAAAAATATTTTCATCGGAGAGAAAGGATGTTTTCGTTGAAGAGACAAAATGTTTCGTCGAATAGAAAGAATGTTTTCGTCTAAGAGAAAAGAATGTTTTCGTTGAAGAGAAAAAATGTTTTCGTCAAAGAGAAAGAATGTTTTCGTCGAAAGAAAGAATGTTTCATAGAAGAGAGAATGTTTTCGCCGAAAGAAAGAATATTTTCGTCGAAGAGAAAGATGTTCTTTCCCTCGGAAGAGGAAAAAGGAGAGCGTTTTAACTTATGTTGTTAAAAGGCTTGAATAGGGATTTTTCGGATATGACCTTTAACGTTTTTGCGATCGCAAGTTAAAGATACTTGAATATTTCGGATGAAATATTTAAGTTGTCAAACCTACTTGGAGGAGCGTTAGATTAGATTTGTATCTAAGCTTTTCTTGACGAAAGAGTGGATGATTTGGAAGAAAGTAAGATGATGATCAAAGGAGTGTGTGAGTGAAGAATCTAAGAGATTTAATACCATTTTGCAACTTTTTTGACTTTTTAGATTTGTGACTCGGACGCGAAGAAAGATATTATAGTGTGAGAAAATATATACATAAATGTATAAGACATAAGAATATACGCTGCAAGTTTTCAAGCAGCATCACGGCAATAATCAAAACAAGATAAATGTAAGACTGTATGACATCTAAACCTTATTTGTCATACATCAACCTAACATAGTGTAGGTACACAATTAACATGTAAGTCATGTAAGATGACACAAAAAATTATAATTTTAAATGTAGTCATCATGTAAAGCATGCTAGCATTTAGCACTTAGGAGCATGTGTTATTTAGATGGACAAAGAGATATTTTATCTAAATTGCTAGAAAAAGGCAAACGCTTTTACAACAAACATGCATTCAATAGCTAAGCAAATAAACGTTGAGCATTAAGATAAACATGAAAGAATATAATTGCATTACGTAGGAGCACGTTATCATCTTGAAATTTTAAAGTACATATGTGAAATGCATGTAGTCTAGATTGACCAAGGGGAAACCTAATTTATACTTGCTTAGTGTGCACTCCTAATGAAATACAAAGTCTATCGATGTAGACTATCATTAGGCATATTTAAGAAGAGCCATTTAATCAAAATAGAGAATGAATATGAGACTATCACTAGTGGTGCTCAATTTAGGCTAAACACGACCAGTTTTATGGGTTATACCACGGACCCAACTTCACTCTTGGAAGCAATTCAACCGTTAGGTCAAATTGAATTTCTAGTGCAATAGATTCTCCAGTAGTCATTATTATGTTTGACAAAATAGAATTCCTATATTTACCTAATGAAGTGTAGCAAAGATAAAATTTGTATTGTCTTTTCATACAAGGGCTTTACGATTGACATCAACTAATGTACTTAATTTCAATGTTCACATACTCCTAATCAAGTATGTGTGGAATTCTAATGTTGAATTGGGCATGTAGAGCAAGCAGTTGTTGTAGCTATAAGAAAGAATGAGCCATTCTAGGGAACCTAGGAGTATGCTTAAAGTGACAATGTGTAATGACTCTATATTGAGGGTGTTCAAAGAATGCACCTTTGCATGTCTTTTATGAAAGAAATCCAATTAAGGTTATTTACCTCAATAGATCTTGTGAATTGTTTCTTTGTAGAAATAATAATGATTAACTAAAGTTTAGTTACATCTATGTTGGACTTTTAAGCAAGAGATTGACAAGAGGAAGATGTTTAAATCTAATGCCATAGGGCAGATCCACCTAAACCAAATATAAATTAGGACAGAAAAGGCTCCATCGAATCTGTGGAATCGGTGCCAAATTTGGGCAAGGATCATTTTTCCATTATTTGGGAGATGGTGTTGATATTAGGTTATTAAGAGAAAAATTATATAAGTTATTTGGGTTCTTCGGTTTGAGTTTCAGAAAATGACATACAAGTCTTGCCTTATCAAGGTTGGAAGTACTTATGGAGTTTCCCGATGAAATTCATACGTCGTCAATCCTACTTTGAGTGTGTTAAGTTTAGCATGTATAAATTTGACCTTAGCTAATAAACAAACATTTGAACACTTTAGACTTAATGAAACATCTTCATTGCAAGTGTGAATTGCAATTTGATGATTAATCTTGTTGTCTTGCAACTGACTTCATGATTTCATGTAATAGCCGATGATGGTTAAACATGTAGACACGGGAAAATATCTATGGTCATTTTATTGATATTTCTGTGATCTAGATAAATCTTAATCTCTATTTTATGTTCATATTCCAAATTTGTAATTGGATTGAATAATGAGATTGATTATCGTTTGAATAATAATCATCGTCATATTCAAAATCCCCTTACGATCACCTATTGAAAGAAAGCACAAAAATGATTCGTGGAATATGTTCAATTCTTCCTAATTCTAACCTTAGATGGTTAAAGGGTTCTTATTTGGTGAAGAAGAAATATTATGCTTATTCGATAAAGTAAGAGAGTGTTTTGATGGGAAAATAGTTTGAGTTTTGAGTTGTGCTTTTGACTTGTTTGAGCAAAGTTACATATGTTGTGCGTTTGCTCATGTTTGGATTTTTGGAGATGACGACTTTACCAATTGCATTGCAAGGTAAATTACTTGAATATTTTGGACAAGACATTCAAATCGTCAATCCTACTTCATTGTGTATTTTATGCATATATTTGCCAAATATTTAGAACACAACTATTGGACAAGTAGGCTCAATATGACATCATCTACACAAGTGTGAGTTATGATCCGATGCATATTCTTATCGTCTTGGAAGAGGATGTCGTTATTTTCATATCAATCAAGTGTGATTGAGTATGTAGGTGTAAGATAATCATCTCTTTTATTTTTTGATATAATCTTATAGCTAAGACAAATAAAAATCTGGTTTCTTGTCCATACTCAAAAATAACTTGTCAATTTGACTTCGATAATAAAATCAATTCATAGTTTGAATAATGAGTTGATATATATTCGAAATCTGTCTTGACCCTCACGAACACTCTTTTAAAAGAAGACAAATAAAGATTTTCATAGTGTGTTCCATTAATCCTTAGACTAGTTGTAAGTGTGAGGTTGATGAATAATGACAAGTTAATTTCTTACTTCAGGATTGTCATACGTTTTGCTTGTGCGAAAAACTATTTGTTGTTATGCATAGTATGCATAGTTTTTGACATTTTATTAGTGTATGAATGATTTTTCTAACCATTTTAATACAACACACATCTTTTGTAAAATACTATATGTTTATAAAAAGAATATAATTATGTGTGTGTGTGTTAGAACAATGCAAGAACGAGCAAAGTTTAACAAAAAAAATACAATTTCTTTTACTTAAATACTAATGTATTAATATGATATTTTCTTTTGTTTAACCAACTCAAGGTCAAACAAAGCAAGACGATGAAAAGATTTAGACATCTTGTTGGAAGAGAGTTAATGTGTTGGAAATATTTTTGTAACGGATTTTAACATATAATCTTAGGACGTTATTTTTCCACACACTTGACAAGCTATTTAACTCTTGTTTCTAAATTGGTTACTACACTTAAAATAATCTACAAGATGTTTATGTAACACTTGTAAATATAGTGATCTATGCCTATATGCAGTGCATAAACAATTTTGCAACCGCTTCAAGAAATCTAGCGTAATTCCTATTAGGCATAATACGAAAAACTAGTAACATACAAATAGCATACATGACACATGTGTTT